>UCOM01000186.1:0-111642 GCA_900474385.1 Ormyrus pomaceus
GTATATGATAATAATTTGATAATATTTATGTCGTTTTTTAAAGACAATTAGTTCAATAATGTTTTAATTAAGTTTTTTATTATAAATTGCATGATTTTTTGCAAAAGAAAACATTGAGGTTATGATTTTGATGCGTGGATTATTGGCTCTTGCGCATGCGCGAGTAAAAAATTATTAAATTTTTTTTATAAATAGTCTAATAAAATTTGGCGTTATTTAGAATTCACAAAAATTTACTATACTTTATAGTAATTTATATCATAAAATATTTAAAATTTTTAGAACATATTGGGTAAAATTTACGGAAAATCTCGTATTTGGGTTTAAAATTTTTTCTATTAAATTTCAAATGTCTTTTTCTCGAAAATTATTCGACTAATCAATTTGAAATTTATAGTGTATCCAGTTTGTGGTGTATAAAATATATGTATAAAATTTAATTAAGATTGTGTAATTATTTATGGAGATAATCAATTTTGAAATTTTAGCTTTTTTTAGATATTTTAGAATAACATGAATAATCTTTTTTTATAGAAGTAAATCAAAACCTTTTTTATAAAAAAAGTGATGTTTTTTAATTAAATTTGTAAAAATTTATATTAATTGATAATAGCAAAATTATTAAAAATTTAAATTAAAAAATTTTTTTTAAAAATAATTATTTAGATGTTTGTAAGATATATAAAATTATTATTTTTTATAGGTTTTTTTTAGAGCAATGAGTTGAAATTTTTTTTATATTTAGATGAAGTTAGTTACATTTTTAAAATAATGCATTAATATACTTAATATTTAAATTAAAGGTGTTCTACCGAAATTGCTCAAGTCCGAATTGACTGTGGCGCCTCCTTTAACTATAAATTTCTTATTTATTAATTTAAAATTAATTGACAGTTTTGAAAACGTGTAAAAAGTTTCAACTAGAATTATTTTTAAAAGTTTTGATATTATAATCACTTAAAATTTCCACCAGGGATATAATTACGATGAAACGCACATTCTCTTCATTAATAAATAAAATGTTATGAAATTTCAGTCACCTCTTCCAAGAGGTTATCCACCTCCTTCATCGACAATGCTTTTTGATGATGACCCGGGAATCATGTCCGAAGTGGAAACTTCGAGTACTGGATTTCGTCGGGGAGGCAAACAGCGGAGTAGTTTGCCTGTTGTACGGACACCTAGCAAAACTCTTGAGCGACCACTAGGTAATTTTTATTAACTATTATTAAATCATATTGCTAAACACCTCTTTGTAATTGGCATCATTAATACTAAAATTAGTGGAATATTATATTATGGATTCTGTCAACTTACTCATGTAAAATTAAAATACTTTTTAAAAGTATATCAAAAGATTAGTAAAATCAATCAGTTTGATCTTAAATAGTTTAGAAATAGTTTATTACAACTTTTTCTAAAAATTCTCACACCTGTACCATTTCGAGTGAAAAGCAGAAATTGACGGGGTTTCAGTTTTTAATATGCGATTTTACTGTAAAAAATTAAAAACAATCCTGGTCGCAATTTATTCCATTTTTCAGTACTTAATAAATCTTTTTATTAGAAATATGAAAAGAAATGTGAAAAAATTGGAAATGTGTTTTTCGTCGATTTGTGAAACCCTTTTTCACATTAGATTTAAGCATTTGTTGGACTGTATACGCGACTGAATTAACCCTTTCCGGCACAGCGGGTCTCCCAGAATCTACCTTTTCCTACACACTTTTACGCTGTTTCAATGCAGTTTTTGTGCGATTTATCTAGCGTTATTTGTAATTTTATGATCTTGATATGTTACAAAAGCAAAATTCATGTATTAATTATTTATAATTTTTGTTAATTTGTTTATAAAAATAAACAAATACAGAAAAATCACCTTTTTTTCAGAAAATATTCATTATTGAAAAATTCATTACATAGGGGTTTTCGGGGTCGCTGAATATGAATCTGCAATTAGAATTTTCATTTTTCAAAATCTAAAAATTTTTTGATTCGCCATTTTGAATTCGCCATCTTGGATTTGGAAAAATGAAAATTCTAGTTGCAGATTCGTATTCAGCGACCCCAAAAACCCCCGAGTAAAAAATTTCAAGCCAAAATAGTCAATAGAAAAATGTATGCCGAAAAGGTTTAATTTAAAAAAAGAATGATTATTCCACAATTTTTTTTGTATTAATTTCATGAAGATTAGGATTTCAATTTCTATGTAATTTGATTGAGAATTGCCCAAGTTATCAAAATATATGCATATTATTTATTTACTACCGTTCTATTGGCTAACGAAATTTCTAAAATTTTATAAATAAATAATACATATGCATAATGAAAATATCAATAAAAAATAATTTATAAATAATTTTATCTAAAAAATAAAAAAAAAAAAAGGAATTGACCCCGACGTGATTTGAACACGCAACCTTCTGATCTGGAGTCAGACGCGCTACCGTTGCGCCACGGAGTCGAGTGGCTTTCGATTCTCGAGCGCAAGTCATATTTATGTGATGCATATATATGTATATATGGTCTCTAAATTTTTAAAGCAAATTTTATTATTTAAAATCTTGAAGAAAAATTATATTATATTCATTAATCGAATAAATGTATAGCTAAAATAAATATTCTTATAAGCATTTAAAAGACTTTAGTTTTAAAAACAAACCTCATTGGTAAGAAGAAAACAAGCTAGTACTCCTAATGACCACCAATCTACTTCATGTCCATAATATTGCCTTTTTACAATTTCTGGAGCTGCATAAATAAAATTTAATTAGAAAACAATATTAAAAAAATATTATATACTAGCACATAAAAAAGTATTTTCTTTTTAATTAATTTACCCATATATTCAAAAGTTCCACAGAAGGTTCCTGTCCTCTGAAGAGGTCGAAGCCATTTTGCTAGGCCAAAATCAATAAGCATTGCATGGCCTTCATTATCGAGTAAGATGTTTGTTGCTTTAAGATCTCTGTGAATGATTCCAGCATTTTGTAAAAAATCTATCACACAAAATAAAAATATTTTATAAATTGCTGATACAAAAGTAAAGTTACATAATAGAAAAATTTCATTTTTTCAATACCTAAAGCAAGAGCAACTTCTGCTACGTATATTCTAACTACATCTTCTGATAAACAGCCATATTCTTCGACTAGAGAAAATAATTCACCCCCTCCGATAAATTCAGTTACTAAAAAAGAAAACAAATTACTATAAACTAAAAGAATTTTAAATGATTTTATTTCAAAATACTTTTAAAATATATTGACGTTTTCCTAAGTATTGAAAGTTATTTTTTATCTCAGAGCAAAATAGTCTTAAAAATTGTTAAATATATGCACTACAAGAATTATAATTATATTATAAATTTTGCATAAAATTTGTGCAGTTTGTAGAGTACATAACTAATTTAATAAAGTTTATAGAAAAAATGAAAAATTCTCTTGATTGATCATAAAAATTAGATTCTAAAAGTACTTTCAATATAAAGACAGAGCTGAATGATTAATTAAAACATTGTTACAGATATTTACGTATGTATAATGTTTTTCTTCCTTGCCAATGATGAGGGGAATTAGCAATAAATGTATGATGTCCAACAGCTTTTTGTATAGATACCTAAAAAAAATAATAACTTTTTTAATCTTGTATTTTAATTTTGTAAATTATTCTAAAAATAAAGACAATAAAAATATATACTTCTTGCTTAGCTTGTTGAATCGCATCTTCTGATACTATCTTAGCTTTACTTATTACTTTTAAAGCATAGACATCTTTTGTTTTTCTTTTTTGTACTTTATACACTCTTCCATAGGCTCCTTTAGAAATAATATCAATGAACACATAATCATTTTTTAATGGTGCTTCAGTAACTGGGAACTCAGGTAGAAAAATAGCTTCAAATCTTGGCACTGGCCATGCAGTCTTCGATAAATTAAGTGGGTCATGCAAGGTGTTCTCGCTCCAACTAAAGCATATCAAGTTATAATAATGCAACAATTTAAAAATTAAATTTTTAAATTACTTTACCTTCTTCTGGAAAAACGAGACCAAGGTCTTAGTTCTTCGCAAGAAATTCTAGGACTCCTAATACATTGTCCTCCAATAAAATCACTGAGACTATACTGTAAGAGAAAGTAAGATAAAAATTTTTACTTATTTTTTTGGACTTGAAATTTAAGGTTAGAAATTAAAAGATTTGAATACCTGACTGTTGTATTGTCTATGAGCATAATTGTAATTTCTCGTATTCGTATTTCCCATTCGATCTAGAACAGAATAAAAAATAAGTTGTGCTTTGATTCAAGCTCTTGTTGCCATATGAAGCAGCAACAGGTAACACTTTCGTTTACAAACAGAACATAAAAGATATAACTTCTCCATTCTTAATGATCTTTTTCAAATGCAACATACAAAAACTTTGTAGCAATTTTTTTTTAAAAGAAATTGAATTTGTTCTTACCTAAAACTGAATCCTCTTTTAAATCTTAAATTTACTTTCATTCTATCGTTCCGGTTTATTTCACGTTTTGCCCTGTCATTTCTACAAATCTATTATCAGTTGCTTGTCGTTAAGTTTTCGAAAGATGATCATTACACAAAATTAGTATATTTTAAGCCTCAGTGACGAAGGCAATAAACAATTCAAGTGACATAAACACCCAAATTCGTCGTTTGACAGATCTTCAAATAACTATCGTTCGAGCCGCTCCGAGCTCTTTCTTTGTTGCGACAGCTTCCGAGAATTCCAGGAACTATGGAAGAAGTTCCTGGCATGTTCATGTTTTGTTCCTCACACGTAGTTCATACTTTTGCCGCAAAGTGGCGCTGCTTAAATACGCGGTAAATTTAAAACTCTCTGCACTTTAATAAATTATATATGTATAGTCTATATTTACGTTTGATAGCGAATTTTTGCGAATTCTTCTAAATATCATGTTTCGTTAAATAGATCTATGTACAAGTCAGTACCAATTATTATATAAAAAAACTTAAAAAGCGACTGACTATTATTGTTTGAATTCGTTCAAACTCCGAAACCTTTATTGCAGGATCGGACACTTTGGCAGCTACTAAGGAGTGCAGTACAATTACGATTATTTTATAAAAGAGCCTCTTTGTCATTTTTTGGAAATGCTTACTTAGACTAAAAGCAGCGCTTTTGAAAAAAAATGCAAAATTACTGTTGAAAGAAATGACTTGCAGGTAATTAATATCTAAACAGTTAGATTTAAATGATACTTGAAATTTGCTTAAGTTCTGTGGTTACAAAGCGATGAACACTTGTTGCTATACTGAATATTTATTCATTTTTTTATAAACTGTAAACTACCCGCTCAAAAAATGTTAAAACAAAACTAATAAGGGGAACATTTTACTTTTCACCCATAGAGTTTTTTATATTTTTAACATTATATATTTGCTTATATAAAAATATGAATAAAGCCGTTTGCTTTCAATCTAAACATTTTAAAAGTTGGGTACCGTATTTTTAAGTTAAAAAAATTTATCAATTATTGATTGGAAATAAATTATAACTGAAAAACTTCTATGTTCAAAAGTTACAGCGAACTTAAGATTTATAAAAGATTTAAAACAAAAACTGTATACAGTTTATTTATACAAATTTATATACAAATTTTTGCTTTAACTTTTGAAGAAACGAAGGTTTTGAGCGTTTTTTTTTTTATCAATCGATCGAGATTGATCTCGCCTTTTTCAATAAAACAAATTAGAACAAGGGCTCCAAAATGATCTCCTTCCGGAAGCTACGCGTGTTTAAACTAAAAATTCCGATTTTCTAAAAATTGACTAAAATAAAGCACAACTTTTCTAGCTTGAGCATTATATCGAACGGACGTGGCTACATTTTTACGTCTCCGAGGTACAAGATCATCCGGATCCCCAGCATAACAGCAAAAAAAAAAATTTTCATTAACCCCGTCCCCACGTCGGGCGAACAAAAACATCAAAGTCTACCCTCCAGCTTTCACCCGCAGCACCGGCCCGTCGAACAATCGAGCTTGCCGACAACGGCCCCGATTATCAGCGGAGCTTTTCCCGCTGCAGCGCCTCGTCGCCTAGCTGCATACATCGCTCGTCCTCTGCTGCCATCTAACGTGGCCCCCGTCGGGCGGCTCTCTCGCGCGGATCCGCTCGAGCGAGAAGCAGAGACAGTGCGCGCGGCCCCAGCAGCGGTGCGGCAGCGGCTCACTCGGCCGGCAGGTTCCCTCCCGGCGTCAGTTGCAGCGAGCCAGCAGTAGGCGAAAAGCGTCGCGCCGCGCCGACGAACAGACGGCCCCGTCTCGCATCGCAGGAGGAACGCGTAGGGGACGGCAAAAAAAAAAGCTGCACCGAGTCTCTCTGCGCGATCGGAGAGAGAGAGAGAGAGAGTGGAGCATGAATCGCCGCCCCGAGCAGGAGCCGCTTCCGCGAGGCGCGTTATAGGAACGAGGATGCAGATCGCGGTCGCCGCCTCGGAGGTCCTGTGAGACCGAAGGAGGAGGGAGGCGGGGGGCCACAAGCAGATGGTCCGCGGCTCGGTGCGACACTGGACACGTGTTGGTCTCGAGCGGACGTCCCAGCACCTGAGATGTCAATGAAGGTGAGTGCTGAGCCGGAAGGCCGTCCCTTCCGACGTTTGTTTACGCTCTGCGCCACTGTGACAGTCTATTGGCCGCGCCGAGCTCGTCTGCTACTACTTGCACGTCTGCGGTTCATTTTTTTCTTTTCGCTCGTCTGCATTCGCGGGTGATCGATGAAGGGAGCTTTTTGGATTTCGGGCGGGTGGAATGTTTGGAAGGGTCGGTCGAGATTTCGAAATGGACTGAGCTAGAGGAGGATGTATAAAGCTGTTGTTTGCCACGTTTGACAGGTTTAGTTGCCATATGTATTGTGCACTTTTTACTGGATTACTTTGTCTGCTGGTGGCGTAATTCAATTTTTTTTTGTTATGCAAAGCAGACGACTATTCTTGCAGGTGTACTTTTCTTCGGGTGTATCCATTAGTAGTAAAACTTTTTTTTTGTAATCGTTTTTGTAAGGAAGCGGGAGATCTCTAGTGCTTGTAGGCCTATAGATATAATTATCATAATAGCTTTATTACTGGCTTCAAGCCATTACAATTAGCTTTACGTCTAAGAAGAGGTACGTAAAAGTTTTTAACTTTTTACGGTAACTCCATTTCAACGAATGTTTGCTTACATTTTAGAAGGTAATGCATTTTTAAAAGATTCAATGATTCTAATACAATTATTATTTCAAATGTAAAACAATTATTACAGAGTAAACATTTTATGATAATTTACCCATAACCGTACACGAATAATTGGCTAATTTTCCGTAATCGGAGAATTTTCATTCATGAATCCGCTCGAAAAAAATTCCGAAAGCAGGTCACGATTCGATTAAGAATTGGGTTCCCGATATAAACTTTACTACGCCGTCCAAGTTTCTCCTCCCTCGGCCGTTCCACTTCCGCAGGACTATTTTCCGCGGCTTAATCGCGGAAAATGCCAACAAGTTTTCGTCGCGGTCTCGAGGAAGAGAGGAAGCATTAAACGTCGGCGCCTAAAAAAAAAAGAAGTCTCTCCTCTCGGCGCGCGCTTTCGTACATTTGCGCGAAAACATCCCTGTCGGAGAGAGACGCTCCCGCGCAAGTGGGTCCTGCAGCGGTGTTCGGATTAATTGCCCGATGTCGAATTCCAGGCGATCGTTCTGCCGTGCATTACGTTACGTATATACACCGGGAGGAGGCTGCCGCCGCGGGGGGACTACCGTTACGGACTTTTTATTCGAATTCTTCGGAAAATGTATTTTTTTTTTCTTTTCTTTTATATCGCACCTCCGTCCCGCCGCCGTAAACGTAGTTTTTTCTTTTTCGCGGATTTATTGTTTTAAACGCGCGAGCCGGAACGATAAATTTCAGACTTCAAGGCTCTTTAGCGTTTATTTGCAGGCGCGTTAGAATGAATTATTCAAGATGGTCGTGTAATCTAATTTTGAAAATGATCAGTTTTATGCTTCGCTGTTATGCTTGTGCAATTTTTTTGTGCTCATTGCTCTCTGTTTGGGCGTAATTAAGACGTAAATAAAAGATTTTACATGGAGATAAAAGTATTCCAGGATATGTCACTTTTAACACTTTCAAGAGCCGGAATATGCCAAATATTTTCAGAATTAGATAAGACCCTATCTATTGTATCAGGTGTACCCGAATCTTTAAAATCGAGTTGAATAAATAAGTGACGTTTTCATTAATCATTATAATACAAAGAGCGAACAAATAATCAGAACGCTTCTTTAACCGTGTTTATTGAATTTTATTTTAACAAAAAGTTAAAAACGTTGTTTATATTTTTATCGTTATCACTATTGTCGTTGAGTAAGAAATTTCCTTAATTTCCATTTTAAGCTCTGAATAAAAATAAAAGTTTAAAAAATTTGTAAACAAACACTTGGAATTTTCGTTTTTATCTTTAAACCATGAAAAAGAGAAGAATGAAGAAATTTAGAAGATCGACGTAAACATCGTAGAAAGTAGTTTTAAGTAGATTAAACCGTTCACTCGCCGCTTCGTAAAAAGTGTGTGCATTAACTTTATCTTCTGACATATCCACGCTATTTCTTGTGCACGATAACTTCCTTAATTTTTTTGTTGATGACACAAAAAAGCGGACGTACGAATCTAAAACTATTTTCCGTTGAACTTTTATAAGAACGATCGTAATTTTAAGTGATACGTTAATTTATCTTATGATATTCTTTATGGATTTATTATCTTATATAATAATAATTTGTATTTCAATTTTTAACCGTAAAACGCCTCATTACTTTCAAAGTAAAATATATAATTATTTTTTAAACTGTATAATTAAATGCGCCCATCATACATTTTTTCCGGTTATATTCTCAGTTAAATCTACTTATTATCTACATATTGATATTAAATTTTATTATATATTAGGTATATATTGAAAATCACAATCGTAATAAAAAAATAATGAAACTAAGTTTACTAATTCGATTAGAGAACGCACTCAATTTACTAAAACTAAACGTTATAATAAATTCAATTCTTAATTCAATAAACCACTTTATTAATCTTTCATCGCGTTCAGAACGCTCCCAATAACGAATCAATCCCCCTCGCTCCCCAATCAGCTCATCATCGCCTCACCGCTCTCGATCAATCACTGTTCCAGAAAGAGTCGCCGTGGGACGTGGAGCTGCACTTCGCCGCGGCGGAGGGCGACGTCAAGCGGCTGCAGGTCCTGCTGGACTCGGGCCGCGTCCACGTCGACTGCAAGGACAAGGTCAGTTTTTCCCCCCGCGCGCTCTCAATTTTTCCGCAAAATAAAATGCGAGAGGCGGCCGTTTCGCGCGGCGCCGAGTTGCGCAACCGGCCGCCGGCGTGCACGTATACGTTATAAGGTTCAATTAGCCGCGATGATCGCATTGGCGCGCGTATAGGTTTTTCTGGCGCGCGCGTCGGACGTGCACGTCGCTGTTACACGTTGGCTGTCATCGAGGGCAGGGGCAATTGGGCCCCGTCGACGCGCCGGATCCCCCATTGTATTATTGTTCGAGGGACTCTTTTTTGTCGCTGGAACGTCCGTAAATGGACGGCCGTCGATTAACATTTTTTTTATTAAAATTTTAATCGATGCCTGCCGAGGGGATTGCCCGGTTAATTGGCAGTTTTGCCATGCCAAAGAAATGATTCCTTTTTGTGCCAATATGTGTATTTTTAAGTTATTAGTATTTTCATGAGAAGCTTCGCCTTTTGCTCGGGTCTGATTTCTAGGACTGAAGAGTAATTTCGCGCAATTTAAATTCTAATATCGAAAAATGATGAAAATGAATTAATTTATGTAAATTGAACGTCTCTCAAACGATATATAAAAAATGTGATAAGAGGCAGCCTAGATAAACGTAAATAGAAGCATTAGAAGCTCGACATTGATCTGCTTTGACGCGTCTTACATCAGCCAGAAGCATATATCCGAACGTTTTCATCGAAAACTCTTCCATCGGCCGAGTCGCCGACGCGAAATTCCGCGAACACATCTCAGTCCGCAAAAATTACATCAGACTCTAAAACCGAGCCGTGACCCAGTAAGAGAATGTCCCGTCGAAAAACCCGTTTTCAGCGCCGAAAAGCGCGCTTAGGCCTCCGTTACATTCATAATACGAGAGGACTCTCTGAAATTGACGGCTGTCGCCGTTCTCTCTTTTTTGCCTCCCAGGACGGGACGACGCCGCTGATTTTGGCAGCGGCCGGAGGTCACGTCGACGCCGTAATCGAGCTGCTGCAGCAGGGAGCGGAGGCCAATGCCAAGCGAGTGGTAAGTCGCTTACATTATTTAAAACGCGACGCATCACGCGCCCGCTACATATATCGATTGCGAACGGGAGAATTTCGCGCGCGGGGGGATGTTCTCCTCTTTCGCGGCGAGTTGAGTTATTTCCTCGCGGGTAAGGAAAGCGTGAAATTATATCGCTTTTAGTACGTTGTTGCACGCTCGCGAGAGTGAATTTAACAACGGCGATAAGAGAGCGAGGGAGGGGGGATCGTGCAAAAAGTTAATAATTCGCGTAGGCGCCCGTGGAGGCTTATCGCGCTAGTTTTCCTGCTCTCTGCGAGCGTCGGCGCGGTGTATACGTTGCGCTATGACGATCGATATCGCTGTACGTGCACGAGTATTCACTTTTTTGCGGGGCGCCAACGGCACCCGCTGTTTATCCAACGACGACGGGGAGCATTTCCTTGGCATTGAAGAGCAAATTGGAAGCGCAGTGTTTGTTGCTCGCGATTGCGTACGTCAGTTGTCGATAGTAAAGAGCAAAAGGTAGAGCCGCTCGATTGAAATGATGCGAATGCGAGACTTTTACTTTATTTATTTCTCAATTCTTGTAATAATTTGCCGTAGATAGTTGCATGACAGTTCTTGTCGATGTAAAAGTAAAACACTACATAAAGTACACCGGAGATTAAACAGCGTATTATGTACAGAAGTTAGATTATTACCCTGACTAATTACGAGCGTATTAAAGTTATTTCCCGCTATTACAATTCTACCGCATCGCGTAATTATTCAATTCCAAGTGTACGTAAATTCCGTCGGCTTCGTACAACGACGCTTCCGAGCTCCCATCGAAAACCGCTCAGTCACCGCGCGTCCGACTCCGCAAAAAGCCTCGCGAGCAAACTCCCAGAAAATCTTAATCCCATCAGCGACGTACAAAAAGCGCGCCTCCTCCATCAAACGGTGCCACAATTGCCCCCGTCCGGGAAAAAGCAGGCTCTGCCGTCATCCCGCAAGAGGCACTTCCGAGCCGCCTACGCGCTCGTATATACATATATATATATTCGTCGCCTCCTCCGGAAAGAAAAGAAAGCCGCCGGAAGGAGTAACGACCTTGGGATCGGAAGGGAGGCATCGGGGCTCGTTACCCGTCGGCGCGCGTCGTCGTACATCATATTCGCGCGCGTCACGCAGATCGAAACGTGACTAAACGCGCCGTCGCCGCCGCCGCCGCCGCGCAGCACAAAGGAAGTCCTCGTCGTCGAGAGGGCCCTTCTTGCCACTCTCGTGGGCCGACGGGAGAGGCGCGTAGGCCAGGGCATTGTTGCGCGGGAAATCTGCGAGGCGCGCTTTATTGCGCGCGCGATTTTATTATGCGGGAGGCCGGACGCGATGTATGAAATTCGCCCGTGTGGGCTGCCTGCTCGCGACGGGCGAATTTACGGGCCGGCGATTTCCGGCTGCGCTTTTTGAGAGCCGCCTTTTTGCGTCGCGAGAGATGGCCATATAATTTTTGGCCTTTTCGCGAGAGTGCTTGTGTGCGTATCGAGTAAGCGCGGAACTCGTTTTCCTTGGAGCGTCGCGGTATTTCGGGGAGATAATAAATTTGGTTTGTTTTAAAATTGTTGTAAAACGATTTTTAAGACGATCCTGCGATTGCGCGGGTTTTCTCAAATAAGTGCTCGTCTTGTTTTCTTCGGTGCGTTACGGGACGTGACTGCGCGGCGTTTCCTGAATTTAAGTGGAGTTTTAAAAGCTTCGCGTAAACTTACTTTTTATTCTCCTTTTTGTATGTATGCGCGAGGAAGACACTTGAAAACATTTCGGACGATGTTGTTCGGTTTTAACGGCTGCTTTCACGAATACTATTCTTTACTCGCCATTTACGCATCTTTTCAAAATCAATCTATTTTCGAAACATGAATACTATCTTAAATACTCGTTATCTCTCGGAAAATTCATCGAGCGCCATTGCCTCGAGGAATCATGAAAGCCCCGCGAAAGAACAACAAACCGCAAAAACTCCGCTCGAAAACCAACAATTTGAATGACAAAGCGGCGGCGCGCGCCTCGAAAGAACAATTCAACCGAAAAACAAACATCCGAACGCTCCCATTATCCCCGTGACAAAGCGAACTCAGCTTCTCCCTTTGTCGATCTCGACAATGTAAACGCTCGCTCGTCGAATCGGCCCGATAAGGGGGATGAATAAACGAACGCCGCGAGCGAAAATACCGCCAATAGACCCGAAATCCGGCATTCGCAAATCGAGCCAGCCGCCTTTCGCGGGTAGACCGCGAGGACGAACCTCGCGAGAGAGCGGCGTCGGTTGACCTCTCGCGATCGCTCGGCTGATATTTTACGTAATCGGCAAGACCCGCCGTCGAAGTGTATATATACAAGTGAGGCGCGATTGCGTAAGGAGCGCGCGGGCCTCGAGCGTTTCGTGCTCGGCGCGCCGCTCGGCTTTTCGTGCGTGCTCCGCGAGCTTTTGCTAATATAGAAGTAAATGCGGGCTCGGCGCTAGGAGGGCTTTCGTGATTGAGATCGGGTGCTGATGAGCTCTTCGATTGGGGGGGTACGGTTACACCTGTTGAACGCTCTTTTTCTTTTTTATTGACGGGTTCGAAATTTAGTGGGAAGTTTGAGAATCGAATGGGAGGTTGGAGAATTTATGTGTGTTATAGAAAATTAGAAAGAAGTGTGGGATAACGAGTGGAAAACTTTAACACTTTTTACGACGATTGCGGACAATTATGAAACTTTGTTATAAGAGTGACAAGTTTATCATCAGTTTTTTAATCAATAATTAGTCATTAGTTTTCTATTACCATTACTTTCCTTGATAATCTATGCTAATAAGATAATTGAATAATCATTACCTACGCGGAAAGAAAATAATTTATCTTTCATAAAAACCGCGCAAATCGAGCCGCGTTATTTTATTCAATTTCCGATGCATTACCCACTGCCACTTAACACTCGGCGACACCATTAAAACTTACCTCCCACACACTCCTATATATAACCCTCTTGAACCCCGATCTCAGCGGGCGATTCGACTGTTTATAAGACGCGTATACGTATACTATCATTAAACAAGGCGCACAATTAGCGGCCTATCATATCGTGAGAAGTAATTGCGCCGAAGGCCGCGGCGTGTCACGCACCGTATTCATAATCAGCGAGAATTGTGTTCCCGACGCGGTGGCGATGTAACACTTGTTCGTTAGGCGGCTCGACTGGACGCGTCAAGTAGCGCTTGTACCTCGTAAACTAAGCTGTTGAAGAAGTCGTTTCCAGAGTGTTTCTTTTTTTTTTTTGGTGGCCTGCAGTAAGACGTTGGATAAATGACGGTGCTGCTGGAATATCGTACAGGATTCGTTGAGTCATTGTTGTAGAGTGTACAAGCGGCTGCGCGCGGCGATGGAGAGAACGTTTCGATTTTTAATGACCGAACTGCTATCGGCTGGCTCGTCTAAAGTTCCAAAAATAACGTTGTACGTTTATCTCTTAATCGTGTTGATTGAATCTGTAAAATGCAAGTTGATAAGGCATAATTGCATAAGCATGCCGGCTACTTGATGTTAATTAGTAAATAATTCTTGAAAATATATTTATTCTTTTTATAAGTACAATTCTCAATGTTAATAAATTTATCAATGACCGTTGATTATTTTTTCTAGTATAATTTTGATATTGAATTTCTATCTGCTCATTAAAACTATATATTTATAAATCAATTTTAAAATGTAGAATCTTGTGACCACTTTCAATGTAAAATGATTAGTTTTTTTTTTTTTTTAAACTATTAAAAAACAAAGAATTGCCCAACGAGAAACCGGACTTTTACATTCCGCTCCTTCTAAAAATTCCAAGCCTAAAAATTAAATTTCCATTTTGAGTAACTGGCATTCCAATTTAAAGATCCGCATGCATAATTCATTCCCAGCCGTCGGAAACGTACAAAATAAGTATATACATCCCAAAGCGAATTAGCCGAGATTAAACAGTAGCAATGGACGGCGCAATGTTTATGCAAAGCGCAATATCAATCATAACAGTAACAGCGCACCGCAATCCATTTCCGAAAGGCATGAATCTCGCCGTCAAACGCCGCGATCGCCGGCCGGCCGGCCTATTCTCTTCTCTCCCCGTCCGTTTCTTTTCTCTCCGCTCCAGAGGGAACTCCGCGGCTCGGAGCTCCGTCCGCCGATGCGGAACATTAGGGCTTTCGGTGACTCTAGAATTTCTGCGGCATCTCCGTAATGGATAGGTATATATATATATATTGTGTCCCT
The DNA here is from genome assembly GCA_900474385.1 of Ormyrus pomaceus. Taxonomy (NCBI): domain Eukaryota; kingdom Metazoa; phylum Arthropoda; class Insecta; order Hymenoptera; family Ormyridae; genus Ormyrus; species Ormyrus pomaceus. Next base: position 14,609 of record UCOM01000186.1, read on the forward strand.
CCCCGCGGGCGCAGACTGACGCGGTACGCGGAGCGTGTAACCTCGCCGCGACTCTCTCGCTCTCCTGGACGAGACGCGAGACGGAGCTTCGATTACGGGACGATCTGGGGAAAAAAAGGCCGCCGCGGGAAAAGACGGCTGACGAGTAGCAGGTGACTTAAGTGCCGAGGTACTTACGAAGCCGGCGTCTGGCTCGAAGAAGTTTACTTGATTAATCGCTGAGTTTTTGCTTCTTTGTTTTGAGCAAAGTCGCGCCTTTTTTAGAGAGGAAACTTAATAGAGACGTTTCTAATTTTGAGATGGGTTTATTTTTCTTTTTTTTTTCTGTTTGACTCAAGTGTTTATTTTGTAATTTTGAAAATCTACCGTGCTGAATAGGAGAATGATTTAAAAAAAAATTGCCAGTTTCGTAATCTCTGCAAGGAGCTTATGTGAATCATGAAAATTTCAAAATTTACGAAAAGCGATGGAAACCGTGATTGCTCGCAAGTAGGCAAAATCGCCTTCGCAGAACTTGATGTGAAAATTAGTGCGCGATTACGTCAGATATATCTTTCGTTTGTTTATGTAAACCGAGAACGAGTATCATTTAAAAGGATATATACCTATCGCCTTCCCGAGGAGAAAGTCGCAATTAACCCGCGCGCGCAATTCTTATCGTCAATTTCGCGTATATAAAATCCAAAGTTTGTTACCCCGCGCTTATCTGCAAAGCCGCGAAGGTGTATGAAATATCGAAACGACCGATTCCGGTCTCTCGCTCTCGGAAAACGATCGAGCGGCTCGACGGCGAACGAATTCAAATTCGCCTCGTCGCGATCCCGATTCCATTTGCATCGAATCGCCGATTTTCCGCGTCTCCCACCGAGCTTTTCCAAATCATCCGGCAATCTCCGAAGAATTGCCGGCTAATGACGCAAACGATTTTTGCCTCGTTGCGGCAATTGCACCTCCCCCCCCATTATATCCAATCCCCGCACTTGCAAAACTAAGCAGCCGCTCGCTCTCGATATACATATATATTCCCCGACTGCTCGCGTAATTAGACGATCGGCGGCGGCGGCGGCGACGGTGACTTTTCCATTCGGGCCGCGCGAGCGAAAGTGCATTGGAACACATCGAACTGCAGCTCTCTCGCGGCGCGGCGCAGCTCGCGGGATCACGTTCTTACACGTGCCGGGGACCGGTTGCGTCGTGTGTTCGTGGGTTACAACAGCCGGAGAGAGAGAGAGAGAGAGAGAGAGAGATAGGTCGCCGACCTCGCCGCCGGTTCTTTCTTCGTGTATATATACCCGCCTGCATATGTATAATAATACACAAAAAGACGATTCGCGCCCGACTGTATATATGCATAATGGCCCTCTCTCGCGAATTCCGAAATTTAGCGCTCTCTTTATATCGCCGCGCGAGAGTTAGACTTTGCGCAATTAAATTTTACGCCGCCGCCGTCGCGGGTTTACGGGCTGGATAGACGCGGAAAAGCCGCGGGTTTCACTTTCGAACGGAGAGCAGATGCGGATTCGGGGGAGAACTTTGCACCGACCGCGAGTCGCGGGAGGGAATTTTAGGTGCGGTTTTTAGCGCGTTTATAAGTGCAGGCTTTTGGGAAGGTTCGAATGAGTTTTCTTTTTTTTGCTTTTAAATCCTGAAATACGAGTGTTTTAAAACTGAAGTCAAGAGTATTTTTAGAGGCTTTTTTCGGTTTATGATCCAGGAAGAAATCGGAGTCTAAACGAATATTTATATCTAGATATATGGTAGAGAAAGAAAAATGATTTGCTCCACATGATAAAATAGCAGCGCTTCAATGTTCCAAGTTGCACAATGGATGTGATAATAGTAGGCAAATATTAGTTCTAATTTTAAAACAATTACAGTTTCACTATCACAATTCGCACTTATATAGCTCCGTTCGCGATAAGATAATACCCAAGACTCGATTGTTTCAAAAGCGAATCAAAACAATTAGATGAAATACTTGGAGCGTTGCTCATCTCGCCCGTACCGCTAAAATTTTTCGCGTCCTCCTTCGTTTCTTTTAAGCTCGTCTATATCGGCGAAGTATAAACTGATCATATTGAGGGAAATGTTTAATTTATAGACCGGCACGACAGCTCTATTTTTCGCCGCCCAAGGAGGTTACATGGACATCGCCGACGTTCTGATTAAAAGTGGTGCCGCTATCGATTCCTGCAGCATCGTAAGTTTATTTTCTCTTATTTTAAATAGCTGAAAAGTTAATTATTTTTTCATTGCAAATTGTTGATTTAATCCATTAATTTCTGCATTAAATTTGCTTGAATTCTTCATTATTCTAGAAAATTAATTCACTGTTTTGTCCCGTTAAAAACCGTAAAAGTCTAATTTAGAAAATAAGAAATATATAAACTTCTCGCAATGCTTCAATCGCTTTCGTGGCTCTCTTCTTAAAGAAAAGAAAGTTTCATAAAAGTTAATAATTCGCGAGTAACTAGAGCTTTTCAAAAAGTAATGATAAATTAATTAAAAAAAAAAAATTTCACTTTCTGCATATAAGTAATCGTTATTTTATCTCGCGATGAGCTTATTATGCACACTAATATTTTAGATAAGAAACGCTCAAAGAAATCAATATAGAAAACGCACAAAATCGGCCGCGCACGCGAACTTGAACTAAACGAAATCGGCGCAATAATTTACCGTTGCACCCGCACTTGACCCACTTGCGAAAAAAATTCCTCGACTCGCGCGCTTCGCAATCCGTCGCCCCCCCGCGAATTGATATTCCCCGCGGGCCTCCTCGGCCGTATATTCGATCCATCCGCTACGCGAAACAATATATGCATATAACCCAATAACGCGCGAACCCCAAAAACAGCTCTAATGAGTCGCTCTCTGCTTTGACCCTCAGGACGGCGGGACGCCTCTGTTCGTGGCTTGTCAGTACGGGCACCTGGACGTGGTGGAGGGCCTCATCGGCCACGGCGCCAACGTCAACGCGCACATGAAGGTATATAACTGCATGCGGATAGGACAGCCGTCGATGACGATGGCGTGCTCGAGTGCTGTTAAGTGGCGGCTGCCCGTCAAAATTCCTTTCGCGAACTCAATGCTCCCGAGCGAGATGAGGGCTCTCCGCTATAATTAGAATCACGCGAGCGCGCGAATGTTAGTTGCCCCGCGCCGCTCGCGGAAGTGCCGCCTCGTGATGCAACGACGACGACGACTTTTTTATATGCCCATTGTTGCGGATACGCCTGTTAATGGCGGCTGAAACCGGCTGATCTTGGTCTATTATTTCGCGCTTTTTCGTCTGGGTATGTGGACGCTGATTTACGGGCCTGGTAAACGGGAGTGCATTACGGATTCATATGCACAGGGTTATGGTCTTGTTTTGCAACATTGTTAGGCTCTATTTTTCTCGGTAGGAAGTAATCACGGCTAATTAAAAGTATCTTGCAATTTACGAGGTATATTAAATATGAGGAGTAGAGAGCTGGTAATTAGCGGCGTCTCGTTAGAGCGATTTAAAGCCCTGACCGCGCGCCGCTCGTATGTGAAATTTCTCGAGGAAAAAATCGAAAAATCTTCCCGATACAGATGCGGAGCCTAATAAGGAGTATGCTTTAGCGTCGTTTCGACGCAGGAATATGAATTTCTAATATATCGTTTAATCGCAATATTCGAAGCGTGTATCCTTTGGCAATTATAACTCATTTATTCAAATGTAAATAACCAGGTGGGCGTGCTCGCGAATCAAGTTACCGTATGAAAAAGCACTCGAGATTGTAATTTTAAGCACTCGAGCCGAAAGTGGAACGTTCTTATACAGTTGCGCGATATTAAAATTCAGCCGCGGAAACTGTACTCGAGTCGAGTATTTATTTTTCCTATAACACTCTGAATTCCGAACCAGGCTATCCAAACATGCATTGTATTATAATTTGATTATCTTCGGATAATTATATTCAAGAGGATGCACAAACATTAATTGGACAAATTGTATGCTAATTTCGAGCTCTTCTCAATATTTATGTTAAGACTCGTCATTTTTTCGTAATTAACATTTGCGTTATACTGCATGAAAGAAACATTTTGCGCGAAAAAACAATTTTTTTTACAAATTCTAAATTTAAATGATTTGCATCTAAATTGTTTCAGTCAAAAAAGAGTGTTATTAATTCATAAATCAATGCTGACCTCTAAATTAAATCATCAGACTCCTCGTATGCACGACTACAAATTTCCAATAAATCAATGCAACTCAATTTTGTACAGAGTGCCGCCGCGAATAAAATAAAATCTTTCGAAAATAGCAGATGGTATATATATTTTACCGTTGTCCCTACCAATTCGTCCAAAAAGTAAACCAATCCGCACCCGCAAAAATGCGACAATTAACGGGGCAGCATTAATAATTGCAGGACGGCGCGACGGCGCTGTTCATAGCGGCGCAGAACGGGCACGTGCGAATTTTGGAGGTGCTGCTGGCTTACGGTGCGAAAGCGGAGGCGGCCAGGACGGACGGCGCGACGCCTCTTTGGATCGCCGCGCAAATGGGTCACGATCACGTCGTCAGGAGGCTCCTCAAAGCCGGCGCCAAAGTCGACTCCAAGAGACACGTGGGTCTTGCTCCATATACATCGCCAGCCTCCTTTTGTCTTTCTCTCCCTCTTCGCTTTCTCTCTCTGTCTCTCCCTCTCTCTCTCTCTCTCTCTCGCTCTCTCTTTAGCAAGCTTATTTTTAGCGATTGATTTTCCCGACACGAGTTTCCTCCAATATTGTACGACCGGACTTGCCGACAATGTAGATTTTCTGATAATACGACAAGCGCGAGGAGACTCGTTTTTTAATTGCTGAAAAATGAGCTTCGTTTTATTTTTTTTTTTATTATTCTTGCAATGATTTTTTAATGCTAAATTATTAAGATACAGTAGAGCATTCAAAAGTATATAAGAGACTGAAAAACAAAAAGATTAACCTTGGGAGGCTAAAAGCAGAAAGACTCTATTTTAAAGCTAATCGCGGCGTTAGAGAGCGATGATCTTTACTCGTACTAGTTTCTAGGCAGATATATCTTGATAACGAGATTAACACCGGCTTTACTTGCTTTCAGGATGGCGCAACGCCTCTCTTCAAAGCCGCTCACAAAGGTCACACTGCAGTCATAGGTGAACTACTTAAGTACCGTCCAAATCTTGGAATTCTTCCCGTAAGTTAAATTCATTATTCATTCGAGCCTTGAAAATTCGCGGTGCTATTAATTCTTCATTTATATTTCCAATTAGTGGATACTTTGAACATTTTTTTATTATAATTACTTAAAGTTTTAACTTAAAAACGTAATATGATTTTTTAATGCAAAAATTCAATTTTCATTTGTTCAATCATTAAAAATGCAGACGTTTGCTTACACATACCTACCCACCAATGTTTAAACCTCAGTGAAATTGTGTCCAAAAATAGCCGATCCTATAAATACCCCCCGGGCCGTCTGGCCTTTTTCGCAGATTTTTTTTTTTAAAAAACAGTGTCTTATATTTTTAGAACGGAGAAAGTGCTCTTCACGCGGCGGCGCTAATGGGTCACATGACGGTCGCGCGGCAACTTGTCGGCGCGGGCGCTGATCCCCTGTTAGTCAATCAGGAAGGGCTCACTCCGCTCCAGATAGCTATTAGACACTCGCAGAACCAGGTTGCCAATTATCTCAAGGACAAAATCAAGTCGAGGACCGCGCCCTCCTAATCGGAGGACTTTCGCCTCTCTCTCTCTCCTTTTCTCTGCTAATTGAAGCGGCGCACCGACTCGTTCCTGCTACTGCTGCTGCTTACCGATACCTGGAGCTTTTCAAACGCGTCTCGATTCGAAAAAGCTTATATATATATTTGTTGTGCTCATTTTTTTGAATTTTTATTTCGTTGCGTAAATTATGAGCGAATTGCAATCCGACGATATATTAGTTGTTAATCAAGTGCGAACAAACTTTTAATTTCACGTTTAATTAGAGTGGTTCTTTACCGATGTGATAAGCACATCCACCATCGAGAGGTTTTCCCGAATGTAAATATTATGAATTATACAGATCCGCGGAGGATCCTTACTCTACAGATTTTTATTTTGTAATATAAAAACGTTCCTTGCTAGGACAAGCTGTGAGAGAAGTTGTAGAAATCTATTGTTACGTATATTTTAGCGAATTTTAGTAATCGACCAACCAAGTGCAATCTTTGAATGCTGTTTTTAAGGAAGAAACGTCCACTATTAAATAACGCTTATACGTGTATACTAATATTTATAAATAATTGTTGATTTTAATTTATTTACTTCGAATCAGCAGTCTCGTAGGAGAAAGCAGACCCGCGCCGAAATCATTCTCGAGAGATACGAAAAATTCTATAAGACTGACTGATTTGCCTTATCGAGCGTTCCAAAATGTTATCTTTGCGCGAAGCGATAAATGCGAGGCACATTAATCTTCGAGGAAGCTTCAAGTGACTCGCGTAGTCTTCTTCGAATTTGTTTTTATTTTTTTTGTAAATTTTTATTCCAACGTCTAAAGCTGTAAGCTATTTATTTTACATTAGGCGAAAAATTTGTTAACGAGCGTATTAACTCTTCCCGACGTTACAATTGTATTGTATAAAATCTTGTTATTGTTAAAAGAAAATCGAGCTAAAATTATACATGGAGGTTTATGGAGGAGCATAATAAAATAACATGAACTGCTGACAAAACTAGATATTTTTATTTAAACTTCTCTTATTCACAAACCATTTTTTTTCGTTATATATTTTTCATTATTGTATATAAAAGATAAAATGCAACATTACTTGCTCTGCAAAATATCACAGATCTGCTTCAATACTCATCGACATTTTGAATTCCGATAAAGTAAGACAAGCATGCATTTTACTTCCTTCTCCTTCTTTGTACTTAAGTTCTATATTCAAATTTCACGTAAATAAATTTTTTACAATATAAAACATAAATGACATAATTTAATTAATAAAAATTCAGTGCGGTTAGTCAATCAAAATAAGTCAAAGAATTAACGCCACAAACAAATAATTACTGAATTTAATAATTAAATATAAAATATAAATAGATGCACTTGCACATAATGCACTCTTTCACAGGCCTCTTAAATTCCATTAATAGTCATCAAACACATTTGCACGCAGGCACCAACAGTTTTTCATCATAAATTCGTCAGTTCGTAATCGAGGAACAACTGGTACAAAAACACCGCTCGTCAGGAATAATTTTTCGCGAGTCATACAAAAAATACACTTTGTTAGCGATATAAGACGAGTGCGCTGCACGTAAGACGCTTAAGTTCGTCCTTGTTTCTAGTCAGACAAGTGGTTGTTTCCTTTTCCATTTCAGATGCAAAACGTCGTTCGCCGTCACAAATGAATTGGTACGCTTTAGGGACACACTCGCGCGAAAGTGTGTCAGTCGTTTGAATTCGCCGGCTGGGGCAGAGTAGTCATCTGCCGGACGGTAGATAAGCGCAAGCAAGTCGCAAGCGGCTCCCACGCGAATTTAATTGTAAATTAACTTGAAACACCCGCGCCCAGGCAGTCGGCCAATAATGATCATTTTTTTATCAACGATCAACAGTGCACTGATAAGAAAGATAACTTGTTCGTTTGTTAGGTGCGCGGGGGACGACTCGTAGTCTCGGCCGGATAGCGAAGCGACGTATTCACATCATGACGCGGGATCGCTTGCCCGATTTGTGTGCAGTAAGTTTTAGTTTTTGTGTATAAATCTTTGCTTATTTGTCTACATTGCATTTTGAATCGGAAACGTGCTTTGGCATTTTCATTCTTGTGTTTTAGATCCGCAAGGGCAGTCTTACGACGGGCAATAACTTTTTTCGAAATGTACAAATGCAGATGAAGCAAAATAAAAGATTACATGAACTTCTTGAAGAAGTAGGTGCATTCAGATTAAATCTGAATTTCATAAATTACAAAATATACAAAAAATAAGACTTTTAAACACAATTTTACAGAGTTTTTAAAACTTGAAAGTGTTTCCAAGTCAAATACATTCGTTTAACGAATTTTCTTGTACTATATTTACATTCTATGTATAATTATAAATAATTTCTATTTAAACACTTAATATATTATATATATTATTATACTTTTAATCTTATATAATACATATTTAACTTTTTAATATATTAATTAAATTCATTTAATCATTAGGCTGGAGAAACTCGCGGTTTGATAGATGTGATGATAGAAAATATTAACATATTAAAGAGTATTCAGAGTAATGTACTCTTGCACACAAATCGAGGTAAGATCTTACAATAACGAAAACTTAATTTTATAACTTCTATACATTGAATTTTACAGATATACAAAAAGAATTGGAAACACGGACATTCACTATTTCTCAATTAGCTCATAGAATTCACAATAAACTAAGAGGTAGGTTTGTTGTATATGATTGATGATTAATTTTTCGGATGACCCTTATTTTTAGATGTAATTGTGTTTACAATTCCTTTGTTAAATGAAAATACAATCCAATATTTGTATGAAATTTCACATATAAAATTTACTATCACAAAGCATTTAAAAATTGCTAACTTTTTAATATTTACATAGATTATTTAAAAAAATAAAAGCATTTTTGATTCATGACTCTAATGAGATTTTAAAGTTAGCTATTTTTAAACTTATCAATTAAAAATCTCACACAATTACACACATTGTATTATCATCATACCAAAGTAAGACAAAAAATTTCAAAACAATTTTTATTAACATTCAACAACCATCATTCGTTTTTGTACCTTAAAAATTTTGTACATTAACAGTTTCCTTAGATATTTTAGCGAATTTTCTTTTTGGTTTTGGAGTACTACATATCTCAGGTTCGGATAAATCAAATGACGATGTTGTCATTTCTTCTGTTGTACTACTGTTTGAGGAAACTGATATTCCACTACTAGATGGTCCAGGGTCAGAACTTTGAGAACTTCTGCTTTCTCTTGGAGGGCTTAACCATTGTTTTATACCAGGATAAGTTAAAGTAGATAGTCTGCGCAAAACAATTCTTGGTACACTAGTTAGTTGTTTGTCATTAGAGTTTCTTGTTGGAGTACTTGTAGAGGATTTCGGTGTAGTTTTAATTTTCAAAGGTGATTCTATAGCGTTCACAGCCCTTTTTCTTGGGGAACTACTCTGTTTTATTTCAGTTACACTTTTTTCTACAGTTTCATGCTCTGTATCTGAATTGGAATTGCTGGCTTCTGACGTTTTTCCATATACACTAAATTAAACAAAACAATAAAAATTATACATGCAGAAATAAAAATAGAGACAAATAGTTAATAAGCATTAATTTAAACAACATGCAAAACAATTATAAAAAAAAACAAACAACATAAAAATATGCAAAATAATTAATAAATAAATGAATATTTAACAAATTTTAAAATAAATAAATAAATTAAATATAAAACCTTACTCAGGAGAAACGCACCTAATATCATTTTCAAGTTCCTTCTTTAAATCTGGATATTCTTCTGAAATTTCTGCTAGTTGATCTTTATTAAAATCTGAAATGATTTTAAGAAAAAATTTTGAAACATCCACTAGCAATGGTGACTTGAAAGAAGAAAGAAACTCTCGAAGTCTTATTAAAGTTCGAAACATAATAGTCAATTTAAACTTCTTCATTCCTTCCGTGATAACATTTATAGCATTATTTGTTAAATTTTCAATGGCAGCTGCAGTAGTTTCATCTTGAATATCATCATCTTGCATTTTAGCACCAAATGAAGGATGCATTCGATCACTAGCTATTACATACATTACATCTTTAAGAATACACACACCTTCACTGTGTCTTACATTAATAGTTTTTTCACACACTCCTTCAAAAATTTCTGAATTTAGTTTTGTTAAAATCTTCAGCTTACTTGGTGGATCAAGATGTTCCATCATAAAATCATAAATTATCCTTCTATTTGATTCATTCTTTTCTCCTGGCAAAGTTAAAGCTTCTCTTTCCTTTTTCCTTAATTTTCTATCATTAACTTTGTGCTTTGTTGGACAATTATTATAATGAAATAAACTCCTTACAAATGCCTGGGATATTAATGTCTTATTTTTTGCTAATAATCTTTCTTTTATAAGAAAAATTGTTAACTCCCTTATTGTCTCATCAGTATCTGAAAGCATAGTGAGTATGTGATAAAAAAATGCACCTTTCACTTTTATATAGTCTTCAAGAAGTAACTGAACAAATATTACAACAATTGCTTCTCTGACCATAGCATTGGGATCTTTCATACATATACACATATCAGATAAGTAAGGTTCTACCAAGGCAGTAAATCTAATGCACAGATCAGCAATAGCTTTAACAGAATTTATTCTGATAGCTGCTTGAGATAAAGATTCTGAAGGACTACTCATGCACATTAATCTTCCTAAAATTGGCATTACTTCCTCAGCTATTTCCCGATCTCTCAATGCTTGTTGTCCAAGCATAACTATTCCAGCAGCCTTAAGTTTTTCTTTACAATCCTCTGAAGCTTTAACAGAACTACAATCTAGTAATATACTTTGAACAATGCTTAGTGTAGGTGTAGATACACTTTCAGAAGATAGGAATGAAGCATGACCTAAAACACTCATGGCTTTTAAATAAACAACAATGTTTTTTTCGTCAATCTCATTGTCGTCTTCAGTCAGCTCTTCAATTTTGAGTTCCGATACCTTAATCATCTCAACCACCTGTGAATGAAGCAATTCTTCTGCATCAGTCCTGTGTAAATACTTTATAATAGCACTTAAAATATCTACACAAGTACCTACAGACTCTAAATTGACATTAAATTCAAGAAGACATTTAAAAATATATTCAGAGAAACTTTTTAAATAATTATTGGGCATATTTTTCCAAGTATGTCTTAGAACCTCAAGTTTTAAAATAGTAACAAAATTATCCTCTTTAAGTAATGCTTTGTAATCTTCAAAATATTTGTTCATGTTTTTTAACTCAATATTTTCTGCAAATGCTGATAATAATATCCATGCTTCTGTATTATGATTTGTTCCAATATGGGATTCTATTTTACTAATTAAATGTTTAGTAATAACTCCATTTTTTACCCAAATATCACAGACTTTTGATAAATTTTTTCTCATTTTTTCTGCAGTTAATTTATTTATTATATTCCATGGTAAACTACATACTTCATCAACTGTATCTTCAGAATATACTTTTATTTTATCCAAAACTGAACTCTGTAATGATTCCAACACTTTTTCTTGAACCTTAGTTTCTACATCATATATTCGTGGTAAAACAGATTTTATATATTCATTTAGAAGTATTATATTGTTTGGATTGGTTTGCAGAAGACTAGTCAATGTATGAATAGCATCTTTACGTACACTTAGAGCAGGATCTCTGCAATGAAGACCAATAACAGGTACTACCTGTTTTAATAGTGGTGAAAAATGTGATACTAGATTCTTTAGTGCATGCATTGCACTCCGTCTCACTAAAGCTCGTTCATCTTTTATTCTGTCCAGCAGCATATCATTAAAAGTTTTTGGTCCAGGAAGAGGATTGATGTCAGAATCTTTTTTAAGAGCTTCTGACAATATTTCTTCTGTTGGAAGTGGTTTACCTTCTTCAGACATGTCCAAGAAGTCATTTATATTCAATTTTTCATTATCAGCAATTGTTTCAATTACTGACATTGCTTTTCCTCTGACCATACTAGAAACATCCACAGTGCGACCAAAAGCAGTTGCAATTAAAATTGTTTGTACTTTTTTTCTGTTTCTAATTTCAATTTCTGATACATTAACATTTATTTCTGTTATCAATCTTCCAATAACTTCTTGAGCAAATATTCTGTACTGAATTTTATTATGAAACGAAAATTTAATCAAATTTTGTATATGTTTAAAAAATATATCTCCTTGACATGCAAGTATCAATTTTGAAACAGTTGTTGCTTGTTTTTGTCTAGGCTCTGCTCGCTCTGGGCATTTTGCTAATAAATGTTGTACTAGTATCTCCATACCAACCTCTGCACATGATCCTTTTGACTCTAATAAATTTTTAAAAAACAAAATTATTGTATCCCACACTACATTAGCTGCTTTTGTTGTTAATTCTAAATAATTTGGAATTAAATGTGGCATGAAATGTCTCATTATAAGTCTAATGATATCTTTCACAGCACCATGTTGTGGGTCACACAAATCTTCTAAAGCAACGTAAGCATTATAAGATAGAGAGGTTTTAGAAGCTATCTTTGATTTACTTTGATTATTATGAAAATGGTTTATTTCAGTTTCTAACTTAGTTATGTCAACTAAATTCATTACAGTTATTTCTAAAGATCTAGGCTGATATTTCATTTGAAACGTCTTTAACATGGTAATTATGTCAAATAAAATACTATTTAAACCCTTTACCAATGTAGATTTTTCACTTTTTAACATTTCTTCTGGATGTTCGTAAGCATATAAACTTTCTAAGTCAGTTATTTTTGGGTTTCTTTTGCTCACCAAATGTTCACTTAACTTTAATGTCTCTATTGCTCGCTGATATAAGTGTGGATGAAACACATTAAACGTGCTACTTCCAGGAATACTCAAAAGGATAAAATACACACTTGCAGCTGCTAAACATTTTTGCCGAGAATCTTCATCGGCACCTGCTGCTTGGCCTATTTTCATGAGATATCCTAAAAGAGCAAGCAATCCTCTTATATTTATGTTTAATGCGGTGAGAGTTTGCCATGATACTTCTGGCTTTTCTTTGTCGTTAGATTTATCTACGCTTTTATTTTCAGCAATCCATCTTTTTAAACAACTACATGTCTCCTTTAAGTTTACTCCCATATCTTCACTACCCAGAAGAATAGAATATTCAACTGGGGGTTCAGGAAAAGAAAGAAATTCTCTATTCCAAACTTCATCGCTCCATTTTGCGTCTAACGTATCTAACTTGAAATTGTCGAAAATTTGCAAAGGATCCATTTTAAGTTCTGCATTAAGTCATCTCCATAAAGACATTTTGATAAGATACATGTGAGTACCTGTAACGAGTAATCAACTCGCGACTTTCTTTAAAATAAACATAACCTATCATTCTCAAAAAGGTCGTTGAAGATAAACAAACAAGATGGTGATGTTGCTAGAGAACTGCAGTTCGCGCCTTGTGAATGCATTGTGATATCCACTTTCTCGCGGTTGGTATCATTGAATATTTAAAAAACTGATGTGTGCACTGCGCCATGCACGCATTTATATAGTTATTTCTAAGGAATTGAAAACAATAATTAAAAATATTTTTATTTAAAACAATTTCTAAGTTATTTCATTAAACAATGTATAATTTATGTCGTTTGTTAAGCATATCGTACGGGAGCATAAATAGAACGACGTTAGATTAAAAAAAAAACGTATACTTTATATTTATTTTTTAGACCTGGGAAAAGACATTACAAATGTCGAAGATATTACATTCAACACGGCCCGCGATGGTCCTGCATATTCTAGAATTAAAATTCTACAATACACGACAATGTTTAAATTATACTCGGAGACAATGCAAGACTATAATGAAAATTTATTGAAATACTATGACAAATGTTCATCACTTTTGCGCCAACAAAGGCGTTTATGTAAGAAAATCGTGCAATTTTTTTGTGAAATATGTCCATAAATAATTAAATAATTAAATTTTTATTTAAAAGATTAAAATTTCAATTTTTGTATTCAGTAAGACGGCAAATTACAAGTGAAGAATTAGATGATATGCTTGATTCTCAAGAAACTAGTCTATTTGTTGATAATGTAAGTTTTTAAATATGCATAATACAAATTTTCTTAAAAAAAAGTAATTATTTTTAGATTTTAGTTGAAACCAAAGTAGCTCAACAACAATTATCAGATATTGAAACTAGACATAATGAACTACAAAAACTTGAAAAGTCCATTGTTGAAATCAGAGATATTTTTCTTGAAATGGCATTTTTAATTGAACAACAAGTATAAAGCAATTCTTAATATAATTTGAATATAATTAATAATTATTAATTTCTTTTTAATTTGGGAATGATTTTCAGGGTGAACAATTGAATTGTGTAGAATATTTTGCAAGTAAAGCTACAGATGATATCGACAGTGGACGCGATCGTCTTCTTAAAGCAAATGAAAAGAAAAGAATACAGAGAATGGTAAACAAAAAACTTTACATTATTTTTTTTATATGAGATTTACTTTTTAACAAGATATATCTTTATTTCAGAGAAAGATGAAGATAGCATTAGTTATTTGTATAATTATTATAATAATTTTTTTGATGATAATTTTATCATAGTTTTTCTTTTATGTATAAATTTATAAAATTATATTTATTTTCTACAAATATATATGTAATAATTATGGAATACTTTTTCTAAAAAAGTTAAAAAAAAGTAAAAAAAATTTACCTTTACTTATTTGTGGAGATGCTTCTATTGAAAATGAATTGTACTATAAAGATGAGATTGAAACAAACAGTCTCTACAGTCAAATTCTTCTATTTATTTGAAATAAATACGCGTCCCTACTCTGGCTTACACAATTTTTTCCTTTTTACTAAAGAGAATATTATATACATCATAAAAATAACTGCCATAAAAAAAATCAAACTTATTATTAGTATTTTTTATTCTTTAGGAAAAATGTTGCAATATTTAAATAAATTGAAAATAGAAGTAAATAGAATTAATTCAAATACATCAAAAGAAATTATTTTTATCGAAAGAAAACTATTTTTTTAGTAAAAAAGTGAAAAAAGTTTCTACCTCATCTTTACGTTACGTTTACTTAATTTTAATATTTGCTCAGCCTTTAAATTTGGCTTTGAAGTCAATTCATGTTGTAGACCTATCTTTCGTCACGAATATTTTGTACGTAATTTTTGAAAAACATAACAACACCTTTTGCACTTGGTCTTGTTTTATAATCTTCATCTGTGCACACATAAAATATTTCAAGAACTTTATCATATTCTGGACCAAGATCTATTGCAGGTAATAGTGGTCTTTTTCCTGGCAAATTATTTATGAAGTGTGAAAATAGAATTTAAAAATTTTTTTTTATGTTTACTAATAAAAATTAGAAAGAAATATGCTTACCATATTTGCTATTCTTTGGCTCTTTCAGACTTTGAAGAAAACTATCCTCTACTTCAGAATTAGGATCAGCATTTTCACTGCTTACATTCATGTATGCACATTCTAGCATTGAATCATCAGCAGATATATCCATTGAATCTTCTTCATCGCAATGTGGCGGTGACAAGGCTATCATTTCATAAAGTACAAGACCATAAGACCACATGTCTGCTTTATTAGTAACAGGCCCTGATTCTATCAAAAATAAAATATTTTATAAAATAAATTTTAATTTTCAAATACTTTTATTTAACTTGAAAGAATGTAGAAGGTAGCATGGCGAGCAGTCTAAGGCATTGGTTTAAAGCGTCAGTCTCTTTGGAGGCATGGATTCAAATTTCACTGCTGCCAATTATTTTGCTTTTCAAATAATTTGCTAAATCTTTAGTCAAAATAAAAAATTAACAATGACAGAATTCGAACTCATGCCTCCAAAAAACCTAGTGCCTTAAACCAGTGACTTAGACCTCTCAGTCACATTACCCCTCATTATTTAAAAACTTTATATGAAAATAATTAAAAATTATGATGATAAATTTCAGATAATCATTATTGCTCAAGTAATTATCTGAATGAATAAATAATCTGAATGTGATAAAAATAGATAAAAGCTGTACTTGGTTTTTTTAAAAAGTAAATTTTATAAAAACTGTATTACACAAAATATTTAATAGTTACCATGAATAATTTCTGGGGCATTCCAACATTTTGTTCCAGTATAACTGAATTCACCCATTGATGTATCTACTTCAAAGGCTTTTGTTAATGGTAAAGAAACACCAAAGTCACATATCTTAACTGACTTAAGATCTTTTGAAACCAAAATATTATAGCTTTTCATATCACCATGAAGAATGTATGCTGTATGATGCAGGTATTCTAAACCTTTAGCAATTTCATAGCCAACTTTTAAAATTTGATCTGCTGGAAACTGAAGTTCATTCTCTTCTATTCTTTCTTCAATTAAATCTCCTATAAATTATAAAACAGATTAGTCTAAATTTACTTTGTATAATAAAATAATAAATATTTTATTTAGTTTGTCAACCTAAAGAAATATCTAGTTTTTCCATAGCAAGGCATGGTTCACCAGCACTTTCAAAAGTAAGAGCTCTAAATCCAATAATGTTTGGATGTTTTAGTTTTCTTAGAATATCAGCTTCAAATTTAATCCTTATATTATATGTTGGATCTTTTATTACATTTTTATTGCGCTTTTTAATTGCCCACGGTGATCTAATAAAACCTACTTTCGGTGATCGTTCAAATGTAAATACACTTACTCCTGCAAGAATTTAATTTCTAATATTAACAATACATTTTTTTTATACTTAAGAAATAAAAATAAAAACACTTACCACAACCATAACCTATTTGCTTAAGAAATGGTGAAGGCGGAATTTTTATGGGGGTGCGATTGTCTAGATTTTCTAACATTCGACTTCTAGTTCTCTTAGCAATGGGTGTTTTAAATTCTGCCATTATTTTAAATTGCACTTTTTTATACTATGAAATATTCACTGCGAACGAGAACACTTGTCTGTTGCCAAGTTTGAAAACAAATGCGAATATAACGGCAGTAACGGCTTTCAATTTTGAAATTCGTAAATATCATCTGTTTGTAAAGTGCTGCCAACATAAAGTATCCATATGGAACGTGAAAATCTCTTGTTGCGTGGGCGGGACAGATAACATATTTAGGATGTACAGTACAGTAACTTATATTGAAAAATGTCCTTTCTAAGAAATTTAAACTGAAAATCCATTTTATTTATTAATTTAACCAGAATTTTTTTCAAGATTTTTTGTGATTATTGTATTACAGGCAAAAATGTATACAATATCATTAAAGTAACTTTTTTATGTACTATACCAGTTTTGTAATTAAAAAATGATTAAATTTAGAATTTTATATTGCATAATTGTGACTATTTTTTATCAGTTTCTAAAAAAAAAAAAAGAAATTGAAAACTAATTTCTCTAATTATAGGATTTTTGTGAAAAAACAAAAGTACAAAAAGGAAGGGTAGTTTTTGGAAATAACAATACATTGTTTAAATTATATAAAAAATAAACTATTTATTGGTCTAAAACATATACATATTACAAAATAAAACCAGTTTTACCATCTATCCATAAAATTAAAATACTAATAACTTTACAGAAAGTTGATGAAACTGGCTACAGGACTTGTTGATTCTGCCCCAAATAATTTGAATCGATACCCAAAATTGAACTACAAATCCGAAATTGCAGACTCAACTTTGAATACCAAACCAAATTACAAAGACTGAAACAATAAGCCCCGACATGAAAATTAATTTATAGTCTTAAGTTATGTATAGTTTCGTAAATCGTGTTGTTGAAACAACTTTGGTTTAATCAAACTATTTATCAGTCTTGGGAATGAACTCTTAATACTGCTGGTCCAGATCGTAAGAGCTTCTCGATGTTGTTGAAGCTGCTTCTTGATAGTTTTGATGTTCAAAGGTTGGTTTTAATCCACTTCTTCCACAGTTGGGCCTGAGTTGTCAGAGGCATTCTGTCTGTACTGGTTTCCACAGTCCTGTGCTCCACCGCTATGAATCTTGGTCATGATTGGCGAGCACTGTCTCTGTAGCTCCTCCAGCTTGTGCTTGTATTCGTCTTTTTCAGCCAGAGTGTTATTATCGAGCCAGCGGATGGTCTCTTCGCAGAGGGTCAAGACTTGGTTCTTATCAGTCTCGGCGAGTTTACTACCACTGTCCTCCACAGCCTGCTTGACCGAGAACACATAGCTCTCTATCTGATTCCGTGCTGCGACCTTCTCGCGTTGTTCATTATCTTGTTCACGGTAGCGCTCGGCATCGGACAGCATTCTATCGATTTCCTCTCGCGACAGGCGTCCCTTGTCGTTCGTGATACGGATGTTGTTGCTTCTACCGCTGGCCGAGTCCTTAGCAGTGACGTGCAGGATACCATTGGCATCCATATCGAAGGTGACGTCGATTTTCGGCACGCCACGAGGAGCCGGAGCTATACCGCTAAGCTCGAATCGACCAAGCAAGTTGTTGTCCTTGGTCATAGCGCGCTCACCCTCGTACACCTGGATGGTGACGGCCGGTTGGTTGTCGGAGTAGGTGGTGAAGGTCTGCGATTGTTTACACGGAATGCGGGCATTGCGCTCGATGATGTTGGTCATAACACCTCCAGCTGTCTCGATACCCAGAGACAGAGGAGCAACGTCGACTAGCAAGACATCTTGGAGGGTTGAGTTCTTATCACCCTCTCCGGTAAGGATGGCAGCTTGAACTGCAGCACCATAGGCGACAGCCTCGTCGGGATTGATGGACAGGTTCAACTGCTTGCCACAGAAGAAGTTCTGCAGCATAGATTGGATCTTCGGAATACGAGTTGAACCACCAACGAGGACAACGTCGTGGATTGATCGTTTATCCAGCTTGGCGTCGGCCAAGGCCTTCTCAACAGGCTCAAGGGTCGACCTGAAGAGGTCGGCACAGAGCTCTTCGAAGCGCGCCCTGGAGATCTTGGTGTAGAAGTCGATGCCTTCCAATAAAGCATCAATCTCGATGGTAGCCTCGGTGCTCGAGGACAGGGTGCGCTTGGCCTTTTCCGCCGCTGTTCTGAGTCGCCTCAGTGATCTGGGGTTGCTCTTGATGTTCTTCCTGTACTTGCGCTCAAACTCCTTGCAGAAGTGGTCGACTAATCGAGAGTCGAAGTCCTCTCCACCAAGGTGAGTGTCGCCGGCCGTGGCTTTCACCTCGAACAGCGAGCCCTCGTCGATGGTGAGGATAGAGACGTCGAAGGTGCCACCGCCCAGATCGAAGATCAGGACGTTCTTTTCGCCTTTCAAGTTCTTATCCAATCCGTAGGCCAAGGCCGCGGCTGTGGGCTCATTGATGATCCTGAGCACATTCAGACCGGCTATCGCTCCGGCGTCTTTGGTGGCCTGACGCTGTGAGTCGTTGAAATAAGCCGGCACTGTGACTACCGCGTCCCTAACCTTGGATCCTAAATACGCTTCGGCTGTTTCCTTCATCTTAGTCAGCACCATCGAACTGATCTCCTCGGGGTTGAACCTCTTACGTTCGCCCCGGAACTCGACTTCTATCTTCGGTTTGCCGCCCTCATTGACGACTTTGAACGGCCAGTGTTTTATGTCGTTCTGGATCTTCTCGTCGTCAAATCTGTAACAAAAAAAGGAACAAACAAGTTTAGTATATTGTACTAAGTTTAAAAATTTTATTTAACATCAGCCTATTTTAAAATTCTCTAGAATAACAAAATTTTAAGGGCAAATTCACTGAATAATATAAATAAATTAAAAAATACAATTTTGAAAAAAAATGTATAAAACGAATATTTAAAAACTAAATTTTCTTAAGTCAGAGAAAATTCATTAGAACATTACTAAAAAAATGAAAGGACAAATTCACAAACGATGCAAATAAATAAATTAAAAAATTAAATCTCGAAAAAAAGAAATGTATAAAACATTTGAAAATTAAATTTACTCAAAATTAAATTATTAGATAGATTAGATAGAAAGGTTGAACAACACTAAATAATGAAACTGCAAAAAAGAACAAAAACTATTTTTAAAATAAAAAAATTATAATTATTCAATTGAACGAAAAGAAACGAAAGATTTGAAAACGAGTATATCGAAAGTAAGGTTAGTTTTTCCGTCACGTTAAAAGCTATCACTAGAGAATATTCCTCGAAGAAGACGTACCTTCTGCCAATGAGCCTCTTGGCGTCGAAGACTGTGTTGGACGGGTTCATCGCCACCTGGTTCTTGGCTGCATCGCCGATGAGCCTCTCGGTGTCCGTGAAGGCAACATAGCTAGGTGTTGTTCGGTTGCCCTGGTCGTTGGCGATGATCTCGACCTTGCCTTGCTGCCAGACTCCCACACAGGAATAGGTGGTGCCCAAGTCAATACCAATTGCAGGCATTTTGTTAGTTGTTTCGTAGAATCGTTCGTTCGCTTTGTAGTTATTCGTTTCGTTTGTTTTCATGTACTGAAGCTCCTGGCGCTGCGGCCCTCTATTTATACTCGCTCCCACCAGTCTGGTCGATGCTAGTCGATGCGCGAATATTCTCGGCCCCCCTTCAGGAACCTTCTACGCATTTCCATCGGTTTTTAAGGCTGTTTAAAGAATTTTTTGTAAGTTTTATGCAACAGATATGATTTTTTATGTAATTTTTAAGATCTTTCTGTGGTTTTGGTAGTAAATCAATTAAATATAAAATAGATTTTGTGTAGTTTATAAGTTTGAATGCAGCGATCGTTGCGCTGTTCTCGACAAACGGCCAAACAAAGAAGCTTCGAGATACATTTGGAATCTTATATATAGATTCTAGAACGTTGCGTCTACGTATTTTCAAAACTAATTTAATTCCCAAAGAAAAATCAGGATAAAATAAATGATTCTGCTTTACTACTTGCTATGTTGAAAAAAAGATAATGACAAATCACGGTGTGGTTTTGTAAATATAAACGTAAATTTGACGCTCCGCTCGAGATGTTTCTACTGCATTCTCGCCCTTGGAAAAATAGGGCAGTGGATTTTCTTCTTTGTCTGCATAACAAATGTTCTTTGCCGATGCAATTAATATTCGCAGGAATTTACCTTGACAATTTCACTTTATTAGTTATATTAGAAATTATTTATGAACACAATTTTTATGTTTTTACTATAGTTTAAAATATTAGATAAATTACGTGTTATTATCAATAATATTTCTTATTCTCTACGCAGATTTATTACAAAATTTTAATTTCAGAACTATAATATTCACTGTTTTGAAAAATTCTTTTTTACATTAAAAATACTATTATATAATATTATTTAAAATACTATTATTATAATTATATTGTACAAAATAATATTTTATAATAAAGAATATATTAATCAAAAATTCTATATAAAACTGTCAAATACATCTCTACACGTGATGAGCTCAAAACTCTACCTTGAACAAATTAATTAAATAAATAAAATCAATAAATAGTAATAAACAATTATTTATTTATATGTAGGTATAAATAAAAGAGATGCAAACCACAATCACACTATTAAATATTAGTTTTAAATAAAAGTAATCTTTTAAACTGTAATAACAAAAAGTGTAATAAATAATTTACTTATGTGCAGGTATAATTAATAAAAGAGATAAAAACCACAACTACACTATCAAATATAGTGGTTTTAAATAAACGTATAGTCTTTTAAACAGTGTAGTACTGGTTTACAAATTTGGCACACTGTCTGAAGAACTTGTTTATCTGGTCTAATAATAGAATTTCAAAGACAAATTTTAAATCTCAAAAAAGTTATTAAAATAATGTCGAAAATTCCAAATCTTGTTATTAAAAGAACGGTCTAATTTTGTAACATAAAATTATGTTTATGTTAATATTTTTTAAAAACAGTTTTAAATGTCTACTACATCAATTTTAGACTTCTAGACAACTAATAATGTAGGGTGCGTTCATAACTCGGTCATAACGGGACTTGCACTGCATTTTATGCCAAATGTAGTTTGAAAATAAATAAAAATAATATACTTTTTACACCATAAATTACTTTTTGAACACAATATTGTAAATTGCGCAGAAATAAAAAGATTCTTAAAAATATATTTTGATATTGATATTGATTTCATATTGATATTGAATTAATAATTTGATAATTATTGATTAGGTTGATAATATTGCTCCAAACAATCAAAGATATCGGTATAATTTTCATCGAAATGATTAAATGAAGTTCATTTTTAAACATTATCTTTTCTTTTATTATTTTAAGTTATTAATTTTCATTATTTCGTAAACTAATATTTGTAAATTATCAATCACTACTTTCTCGTTAGATAAATTTAAACAACGTCATCAAACGTTGAAACGTTGCGTGCAAAGGCTCGGAGCAAAGGGGTGAATCCTTGCGACGCAGATTCTCGAATCTTCGCGAGCTCGAATTAGGGCATCGATTTTGGTATCGTTGTCCTTACGTTTGCAAATTTTTCCATAGGTAAGTTGTATTTTAATCAATAAAATATAATTACTTTTATTATCCAATCTAGTGCACTCAATATCGACTTAATCAAATAAAAATATAATAACTTGATGAATTTTGAGTGAAAACGAAATACGACGTATAATAGAGGTTTCTAGCAGACGTGGCGCTGTCAACAGCAAGTTTCTGGGGTATTGATTGAATAAATGCCGAACGAATATGCGAATTATTATCATTATTATTGAGAATGAACTACACTCTGCACATATTTACTGTACAAACAGCACTAATTATTACTGATACTCTTTCATTACTGGGGTTTTTCCAATAAACTTGAGTTCTTTTAATCTGCTGGAATTTTTTTATAAGATATTTCAAGATGTGCAAAAAATTTGTATCAGTGCTTTGAATAATAAAGTAGCTCAAAGAAGCAGTTTTATAAGAATAAAATATTTTTCAGAATGTCATTCGGAATTTTCGGAAAGGGTACACAGATTTTTCTGGAATATTATAGAATCTTCTCTAGGGGTACATATCATAGAATCTCCTCTAAGGGTACAGACTTTTCAGGTATATTACAGAATCTTCTCTAAAGATACCAATGTTACTGGAATTTTACAGAATCTTCTCCAAGGGTACAGATTTTTCTAGAATATTATAGAATCTTCTCTAAAGATACCAATGTTTCCGGAATGTTACAGAATCTTCTCCAAGGGTACAGATTTTTCTAGAAGAGTATTATAGAATATTTTGTATATTTTCGTAAAACTCTATGCTTTTCTTGTATTTTACTGCAGAAATTAATTTCTTTAGTTTTTTGAAACTTATTTTACAACATGAATATATTGCTTACATGAAATAAAAACAATTAAGAAATCTGATGAAGCACATTGAAATTAACATATTCAATGTTACATTTTTAAAGTTTGAAGGTGAATCAATATAGGCATATTTTAAAAATACATAATATTTAATGCCCGACAAAAGTCTTAGAATTGGCCCAGATAAAAAAGAAAACATGCTTTTTTACATTGTACAATAATAGCGATATTTTTACACAATTTTTCATTATTTTGATTTTAAAGTAAACTTCTTTATTAGATAAATAAAATTACAAATTCTTGAACTCATTTTTTTAAAATTCTAAATAGTAAACAAGGTAGTGTAAAGTGTCAACATTATGATTTACGAGCCGCACAAGAACCAGTCTAATGCCAGATGATCTTGTTTGTAGGCAATACAGCAGCATTTTTTAACACAATTTTCTGCACTTTTTATATACGCCTATCCCACTTAATGATGAATATTAGGCGCTTTTTTATAATAAATAATTTCCTGATCATAAAATTTGTCAACAGAAATTAACAAACAGTTTTTGTGAATCGTTTGTAAAAAATAAAAAAGTTGGGTAGTCTTCGTTATTGCAATGTATATTTAACTTTTTTTTTTTAAAAATAAAGTTTTTGAAAACCTAAATCTAAATTACCTCGCGTAATTAACAGCTTTTTCTACTTAAAACGGTTTCGTCAAACAACGACTAATGAGTGTTGGGTAAACTTTGAGCACCTTCAAATTACAGCTTTCTAATTGAATGTTTGAACTCTCTTTTGTGCAGCATTAATGCAACGCAAATTTTCAAATTAGTGCATCGCCCGCAGTTTTAATTTCCTTTCTTTCGCGCGGATTTCCAAAGCCACTTCCTCGTTCGCCGCCTCGAATTCAAAGCAGGAACCGCCTCCCCGCCAATCAATTACCTCGCAAAACCAGCCGCAAAAAGGCACATTCCCATAAACGGCGGGCGCGCACTCTTATCTATGGTCGCTCAAATTCCATACGATTACGCATCGCTTATACATCATCTCGGCGTTACATAGTTGCTCCGCGGCTATTATCTGCGCTCGGTAATCAGGCATTCCTCTGAAAAACCCCGACGAGCCTCGAATCCATAAATTAAAAGCCCTCCGCCGCGCGCGGAGCCCTGAGAAAAAAGGAGGAGGAGGAGGTGGAGAGCCGCGGCGCGCATTGCAATCAGCGCGAATCTCGCCGTATAAATCGGAGAGCTTAGAGCTGTTGGCGCTGCACAGCGCCGAGGCTCCCCAGTATCTAGATCAGCGCATCAGCCAAGAGAGCTCCGCGTATAACGGTACAACGTTGGCCATTCGCCGTCCGGGACGCTTCTCTCTCTCTCTCTCTCTCTCTCCGACCGGGGGATATATATATATAAAGAGGAACTGCGCACACCTCGGCGTCTTTCTCTTTCTCGGGCTGCTCCTTTTTTTTACCCCCGATCTCCTTTTCGGACCTTTTTGTTTTGCTTTTGTTTTGTCGATCGGCGGCGCGGTTAATATTGCTCTCTCGGCCCGATTATTTTGCGTCTGGGAGCGGTAGACTGGCGGCGCAGAATGCAGGGCGAGCGAGTTGCGAGCGAGGCTCCGGCTATTTGGATGCTGACGGTGATAAGGAATTGCACGGGGTTCTTTTTTTTTTGTTTTAGATTTCTACTTTCTAGGGGACTTTTCTAGGAGATCTGGGTCGCGACGGAGAAAATTTTCATAAATTCGCGGTGCGTCGCGGATTGTGTGTCAAAACTGTTGGGTACTATGGATTTTGACGTATTTTGACTTTTCTCAATTTATGACTGGTTAGATTGATTTACGGACGTGCGTACGGTAATAACATTTTTATTTTGCTTCTAAAAGTCGGAATTGTGATTTATTGAATCGTGAATAATTCTATAATTAAAAGTTAAAGTGCGCGTATAATATTGTTTTAATTATAATGAATTGATTAGTACATAATGAATTTTTAAACCTTAAATGTACGAGTATTAATAAAAGTTATAGAATTATGTTTTTACAGAATGTTTACCAAATAAATCATTCCTCCCTTTCTTAAAAACCGAATCACACTGGCCCACTTTTAATGCAGTTATCAAACGAAAATACTCCCGACAAGTTCAATTTGCATATCTAGATCCCGTCCTTCCTCCGTAAACCGATTAGGAGAACAATCCCTCCCGAAATAAAAAAGAAATCTCTCAGATCATTTTCGACATATCCCGCACGCCCACATTCCCCGCGGGCACCTCTGTTTTGATCCTCGAAACCGCTCGGAAGCCTCTCTCTCTCTCTCGGCTCGAAATTTTTTTTCTCCCGCGGGAAAACAAAGCAGCTCTTCCCACGCCTCCCCCCCGCCCGAAAATTGGCGCGTTCGCACAGTCCAGAATTTCATTGAGGAGCAAGCTAAACGCCCCGGCTCCGTTCCTCTTCTATCGGCACGCACACATTATCCGCCCCGCGCATCTCCCCGTCCTTTGCTCGGTCAGGTGCGCCTCTCTCTCTCTCTCTCTCTCTCTCTCTCTCTCTCTCTCTCACTCGCTCCAGTCAGCCTTTTCGCCCGCGATGGCACTACTCCTCGCGGCGGAGTCAACGTCGGTACCGGAGAGAGGGGAAAAAGAGAGAGCCGCTGCACGGCCGCCTCCGGGACCCACGCAGTCGTGCTACCACGGCGGAGTCCGCAGGACGTGTGTATACCAGTATAGTAGTCGGGCCTTTTTCCTCCTCCGGTGAGAAGCCGCTTGACCTTAACACTCGGCTCGCGCGCGCAGCTCCTTATCCTTGGCCGGCATTTTCGCCGCGCGCCCCCCACCCCGTCAGCTTTATCGGGCCGATGCGCAGGTGAGTGCGAGCGAGAGGGATCCACGGCGCCGCGGCGCCGCTCGGAAAGTGTAACGATTCACTTGTAACTGACCCCTGCTGTGTGTGCCTTTTGTATATAAACAAGCTCGTAAAAGTGCTACTCGCCGCTCCGAAATGGAGAACGGAGAACACTCCTGACTGACTGTTACCTGGTGTGCGTGTGTATATGTGTGCGCTGAGTGAGAGAGAGAGAGAGAGAGAGAACCGTGCAGGTGCACCGTTACGGACGTGCGTGTATAATTTTTACCGGAGTGTCGAGTGGCAGGCTTTAAACGTTCCTTTGAGGATTGGCGGTTTTGACGGCGGAAGGATACACATAGAGCCGCGGCGCCTGCCGGTGTTCCTTTTTCTCTTTTTTTTTTTGCCTTGCCCGGCTGCGCGCGAACAAAACCGCGCGCCGAGCGTAATATAAGTGGACTCGGAAATTGTGGGAAAGTCGCGCGCGCGGGTTTTCGGGATTTTCTAGCGCAGAGTCGTCGTTAAAAAAAAAAAAGAAGTAACCGTCGTAATGGATAAAAATACGCGGCTGATCTGCATTGCAGAGCTCTCGCGGCCTGGCTATAAATGATTTATTCGCCGGCGACCGATTTGCATTTTAAAATATTATTGTATTGTCCGCTTAGCACCGAAATACACCTCTGGAGTATGCCTTATTCAGTCGGTCAGGAGGTAAAGTGTCTCTCTCGCCTCGTGACTCCAAAATTTATGCAATTGCACGGACTCGAGAGACTATATAAAAAAAAAGGCCGCCGCCGATGAGATCAGTCGCTGTACGTGAATCACGCGTCTCCGCTCCAAAATCGTCCAGTTTCCCCCCTAATAAAGCCCGTCGAGGAAAATCAAACAATGACGAATCCGCTGAAAAAACTCCTCGCGTCCACGAAATTCCCGGTATAACACCGCGCTCTCGACTCTCCAGTCCTGCAGTTTTTTTTTTCTTCTTTTTTTAAGCGCGCCGTAAAAGGAAAAGTCTGTCGCGCGCGGTTCGCGTACACACCGAAGTGC
The DNA here is from genome assembly GCA_900474385.1 of Ormyrus pomaceus. NCBI lineage: Eukaryota > Metazoa > Arthropoda > Insecta > Hymenoptera > Ormyridae > Ormyrus > Ormyrus pomaceus. Next base: position 41,531 of record UCOM01000186.1, read on the forward strand.
ACCGCCGAGTCTGCACGGTCGAGCGCCGCGCGCGGATGTCGCGTGTTCCTTTTTCCGGGATTTCCAACGAATTTGCGACTCTGCCCTGCTCTGATTCTCGGGCGACGAACGCCTGCGCCGAGAGCGGTGAGCTTGTCGCGGCGTAGGCGGCGACGAAGGAGAGAAAACGAGAGCGGAATCGGAGAAAAAGCTGCGGCGTCGGGACGCGGAGCGGACGGAGGATTTCGAGAGATAAGGTCGCGATTGATTGCCGGTTATTAAAGGAGGACGTTGAGAAGCGACCGATTTTCGCTTTGCGAATGAGTTAGGAGTTTTTTTACTTGTTGAAACGATTTTATCAGTGCGCGGCTTTTCTTTGGCTTTCTTTTGGAGTAACGAGAAAGATTATCATGCTTTAATTACGTTCTCAAGAAGGACTTTTTAGCGCACGTTGTCATTAAAACAATTAATTTTTACGAAATATTCGCTCCGACGATGTAACATTCCTTCAAATTAGGCAACTCTATAAACACAACCGTTAGAAACCACTAAATTATCAAAAAAAAAAAAAATAATGTATGCGCATTCCAAAATTCAGCGAAATCAAAGAAAATATCCGAAGCCATATACACCAAAGACACTCCTGCAGTCAATATTTCCAAACGCCATATCCTCGCCATGACGCCGCTTACATCAATCCCTAAAAATAGACCGAAAACACAAAGCGACATCAGTCCCCCGAGAGAGAGAGTTTCGGATCGGGCGCTTTCGCGGTTGTTTTCTTCTGGCGCCCCGAGGCCGCGAGCGAGATGCCCACGCAGAGAGCGGCTCTTACATTATTCAGCGGCGCGAGCGCGAATGTAAGTGTACATATATGCGATGCGTGCGTGTGCGCGGGCAAGGATCGCGCGGGAGTGGAATCGGGATCGTGACGCGAGAGAGGCCGATTCAGTCGATCGCTTTGGTCATTCCCGAGAGCAAGGCGCGCACAGAGAGGATTTGCGTAACGCAGAGACTGTAACGCCGGATTTTTATATTATAGAGCCGAGGCGGCTTTTTTCTCGATAGATTGTAATAGTTGCGTGCCGATTGCAGAGGAGGTTGTGTCACTCGGCTCGCGGCTGTGTTTTGCACCGGTTTTGGGAAGAGGTGAGCTTGATGTTTGCTTGGATCGATGGGAGAGAGTTCGCTTTGGACGCTGGAGGTGCTGCGGAGAGTTTATTGAGTTCGTGAATGTGGTAGTTAGTTTTTCAGGATAATTTTGCGAGGAAGGAAAGTAAAATTGGGAGAGACTAAAGTGTTTTCTTGTTATGTAAGCCAACATAAAAAATTTATGTATATCATTAGGTTTTATTTTCACGTTCGAAATTCCAACAAGGAAGATTGATTTTTAAAAAATTTTATTTGTCGGAGTAATTTTGGCTCTAAATAAACTTTGGAAAAATTTTGAATTTTACTAGACTCTTTGGATTTTAAATTTTAGCTTTTTGAGGAAAAATTGTTTATACTTTCATATTTTAACAGATTGATATATAAAAAATGATATTACATGTACATGAGATGATTTTAAATGTAAATACTACTCTAATGAACGTAGCTCATATATATATAAATATTTATTGTACATTAATTACTGCTAATTTTTTCTGCAGAACGCATTATTAAGCAGTTACTTACGTACGTTGAATACATGTATATTTTCGATATCTCATTAATTTGTTTTAAAAATAGTTTTCTTCTAACTCTCAGTTTGGGTTTTCCCAGATTCTTTCCTCAAAGGAAAATTGATTGTTTTTTTTTTAACCGGGATTTACCTTTGTATTTTAACGAGTGAAAACCAAATACGCTAGTAACTTCCTTTGATTAACCCAAGCGAAAAAGACACGCGCACTTTAAAAAGTGGACGATAAGAATCCCAACCTTTGTGTCTCCGCACGAAATAGCAAATTACTGTATGTAAACAGGAAACGCGATATGAAATTTATATATGTACACCTTGTTACGTCACAATTGTGACTTATTCAGCAGATTTATTTTGAAAGAATGTAATATAGTTGCAGATAAAAAATGTATGATTGACAATAAAAGTAATAATGATTTTAAACTCATTCATTCAAGTTGCCATAAAAATTTATTTCTACACTATTTTTAGTACATTATAAGTGTAAACGAAGCGTGATGTTTAGCACAAACCGAGAGTCTTAAAATACTATTAGTTTATTGATACTAAGCTATATATGACAATCATTTAATAGTATTACAAAATTTCATTGTTTTTCAAATACGTTTGCTTAAAATACATAACATATTTAAAATAGAGAAATTAATATCAGACTCTTGATTTCCGCGAGCGAACAGATTTAATAATTTATAATGTATTCCTTTCTCAAGGCGGAGTGACCCATTTCAGTATTAGAATGTCCCAGATCGGTCCATGATTCTAAAACTTAAAATTATACAGCATTCATATAACTTTTATCTACCCCTCTCTTGTATCAAACGAACTTCCACAAAAGCTAAACCAACCCCCAAACGAATTTCTGTTCGCAGAATCACCAGGCAAAATTCCGTCGTAAAGATGGACTGGTCCCCCTGGCCCTTAGTGCTCCTCTTTTGCGGCTTAGCCTGCGGCCAGTCGTAAGTATAATACATCTCCCAACAATGGCTCGTTCTCCCCCCTCCCGGTGTATAAGTAATAGCGAAAAAGCCTTATTACGTTCACGCGCAATTACCTCCTCGTCCCCAGGTACTACTCGATCGTCGCGCCGCGAGTCGTCCGACCCAATTCGGAGTATCACGTGGCGGTGAGCATCGTCGGCGTCTCCGAGCCCACCTCCACCTTCGTCGAGCTCTCCGCCCAGCTGGACAGCGGCGAGTCGTTCGCCGTCTCGGAGAACATCGTCGTCGAGCCCTACGCCACGAGGATCCTCAGTCTCGAGGTGAGTTTTCGAAGCTGACACGGAGGAGCGTCGTAAATTTTGCGAACCGACGACGGGGTGTGCCGGGGGTTTTGAACGCACTGGTTTATCGGGCATTAAGGAGGACGGCTGGCAAACAGTTTATGATGGTTTAAGGTTAAATATATGAATTTTGCACGTCGACGTGCGGGGTACTTTGGGGGAAGGATTTATAGGAATTCTTTCGTGCTTGGGTAATGTTAATTTTAGTAACTGACGACTTTCCCGGTCGATCGAAATTTATTAGCGATTCGCGAGTGAAGCGTTCATTCATTAGATCGCTCGTAATCTGTAGTTTCTTATTGAAGCGCGTTTTATTTAATTGAGTACTAAATTCTGGAAGTTATTTCAATTAAAGAGTTCTGCATTGAATATTTACTATTTATAGTCTTTTTTTTAATAAGCATTTTCTCACATTTAAAAATTTACTCATAAAAAGTTAGGTTTAACTAAATAATGGATAATTTGTTTAGTTCCACTATATCCTAATTAAGACAGAAGACCAATAATGCAGTTTATTTTAACGACAAAAATACCGCTTTTAATCTAATTCTACCGTTTAGTCAAACGAGTAGGAAGCAATAAAATTAGCGAAGCTACGTCTAAGTAAAATCTCATTACAAATTTTCAATCGGCGCGCAAAAAGGCCTTTCTCACCGTCTAGACGCAGTCAAGTGCAGCGCGGAGGAATCTAGACTCGTTTTTTACATAACCATAAACGACAATTGCTAAACGAAAGGCTGCTGGCACATTTCCATTGAAAAGCCAGGAAGGTCAGCTATGTGGGAAAACTCAAAGAAAGCAGAGAGATATCCAATTCTCTCTCTCTCTCTCTCTCCGACCTACATCCTAGTCATGCATCAATGGTACATACCGCGCGCTAAGAAGCTATACACTTTGCCGCCTGAGAATCATTCTAATTTCCCTACCTAAGATCGCAATTAGCGAATCTTTTCACTTGTCCGCACGCGAGCATTACCGCGACGTTTTTTTTTTCTTTTTTGTTTTTGTAACAAACGGGAAAGCTCAGCGGGAATGCCGAGAGCAGACGAGTTCTCCGCCGTCGATCTTGCGAAACTCCGCGTCACAATGGCTTTTGAATGGCAGGAAAATAAATGCAACAATTTGCGGCCTACTAAGCTCCTGAACTAAAAAGAATGTATTTGCGTTTAATATATTTTTGGCTTTTGTGTCGACGGGAAAACAAGGCGAACGAGTCGTTAAAGTTTGTAATTATAGACGATGGTAAATTTGATTTTTCCTACTTTTATTATTTTTTTCGTTTCATAATTTGAGGAAACTTTATAGTTACGTGTTTGAGTCGATTCATTGTTTGATAGAAAATTCACTACTTTTATCTACTTACATGCTGACTGCACAATTTCATTTTTTGCTATAACGAGTTTAATTATTACTTGCTTGCAGGAAACCGAAGTTTTTACTTCTCAACTTTAAATTCTCTAAAATTTTTTCTAGCTGATTTTTAATTTTATAAATCCGCAAAGATAAAACAAACAATGCAGATGACCTATAAAACTCAAAGCAAATATGCCCGAGGAACACATTGCCCATTTGCGGTTTCAACCATTAATATCCTTCTGCATTTCGCGCCGTGCAGCTTACATAAAAACAAATTTCATTAAAAAGTGCACATCCTTTCGTAACGGCAGCAGCAGCAGCGCTCGTTTCGTAACATCCCTTTTGGCCGCAGTATCGACTAATACGCAGCGCGAATCGATCGCCGCTCGCATAAAAGTCGCATCGCCGTTACGGACCGTTATCTCATTCAGCGACAGAGTCATTCTTATGCTCGGCGGCGATCGCGCAATTTCAAAACAAGACAATAAGAGAGAGAGGGGGAGAGAGGCCGCAGGAGGAAGCACGGATTTCCCGCAGCTTCGTCCGCGATAAGCTCATTACATAATTCATAAAATAACAGTTATCGCGCCGGCGGCCTGCGCGCGCACCTATTTCTTTGATCTCTCCTCTGGTTTTATCGCGGGCCCGTCGCTCGGCCGGTTAACGAGGGAATGGTAAAAATAGCAGCACCGGTCTCGGGGAACATTCATTGTGCTCGGTCGTATGGTAAAATGATTAACGTCGAAAATAACGCCGAGTACACCTCTTCGGCGGGATGGATCGGAAGCGGAGGGGGGGAAAAGCTGCTCTTTGATAAATGTTGCTGCTGATTGCTTAACGGTTCGACGCGAAACGCCGCGCGCTTTCGATTCGACGAGTCACACACCGTGTCATTCGGTTTGATTGTACGGTGTCGTTTCGTTTTTTTATTTCCTTTTTGCGCTTCCTACAACGAAGTGTAAACGCGTAATGTGTGGATAATCAAATGAAGATTACCTTTGGTTTTGTTGTTACGTTACACTTTTTTTTAGAAAGGAAATGATGAATTGGAAAAGAGTGTTGGTTCTGTCGTTTGCCTTAGTAATGTGTAGCACAAAATAACTGAATATGAGTTTTGCAAATTTTTAATACTGAACAATACTAATAATTTGTTTTCTGATCTAGTAATTTTATTTAATTATCCGTAACTTTCATGCCCTTACAACGCCTTATAAAGTACCTATAAAACACAAAAATCTCTATTAACAATATCCCTTCCGATCTCCAACGTCCCTAAACAAAGCAAGAATCCCACACGGCATTCCCCTCAGGCTCGAGCCTCCACCTCACCCAGAAACGTGACAATTTTCAGATCGGCGATACGGGCCCGGGCAAGTACCGGCTCTTGGTGCGCGGCAGCTCGAATTTCCAGTTCTACAACTCGACGGAGCTCGACTACGCGCACAAGAGCTACTCGGTCTTCGTCCAGACGGACAGGTCGGTCTACAAGCCCGGCAGCAAGCTCCAGTTCCGCTGCGTCGTCCTCGACTCCAGGCTCAGGCCCGCCGCCAACCGGCAGCTCGAGATTTACATCACGGTGAGGTTTTTTTTTAATGTGACACGCGCGCGAGGGAGGCGGCTGCAGCACGCCGCGGGTTTGTTGTGTCTGGGAAGAGTCTGTGGAATGTGGGTATCTAGGAGGAGAAATATAGTCGCGGGACGTGAAAACTGGTTCCGGCTGATTTTCGAGGCGACAAGTTTTAGTGCTTTGAACAAGCGCTTTTATTCTATTGGTTTTTTGAGTGGGATACTGTTTTGAACGACAATTTTTACATACCGCGATGTTGGAAAACTTCGCAATGCTACTTGAATAACTTGGAATAAATTGTTAGCATTTGTTTAAAATTACTAAATACTTTACGACCTTTCATAACTATATTTATTTAGTGATGCATATTTTCTTTTTCACGATCGATGATTTATATCAATTATTATTTTTTGTTTAGGCAAACTTAAAGTAAACATACGTGTTATCCTTTTTCTTACGGTCGAATAATTCATTTCAATAGATGATAAAACAATTTTTAAATACGAAAGATAAACATTTTAATGAATCAAACATGCAATTATAATAATTACACTCGCAGAAGCAGTGGTGTAAGTATACTCTTCAGTCTCTGTAAAAATGTCAACAGCGTTAAAAATTATGCGAGAAGGACAGCATTGTGTAACGGAAACTGCATACACTATAGAGAATAGGTGTGTTGAAACTCAGCTAGAATATCTTTAGTGGGCTTGAATTCCATGAAAAGTGTTTCTCTGATCTTCAATGACAACAAAAAATAAGTTTATTTCTTTTTCCTTATACATACAGCAATAAACACAATTCACCAAAACGTAAACTCCCCCACCAGCATTCCGAAAGTTTCGCGAATTAATCGTCGACTCGTGAATTTCTCATCCTACTTTAGGACGGTCAAGGCAACCGGATCAAACAATGGGACCGGCCTCGGCTGCACCAAGGAATATTCAACGGCGAGCTCGAGCTCTCGCAGTCGCCCGTATTGGGCGACTGGGAGATCGTCGCCAACGTCGGCAACCAGACCTTCAAGAAGGGCATTCAAGTCGCCGAATACGTCCTGCCCAAGTTCGAGGTGACCATCGACTCGCCGCCTCACGCGACCTTTAAAGAGGGAAAGATCACCGTCCTCGTTCACGCCAAGTGAGTCTTTGCGGAAAACTTTTTTTGAGTGCCCGTTTAATTTTATTTTAATGCGACAGATCTAAAATTAGTCGATAAACGTAACTGAAAAATTGTGAAGGTTTAATTTCGAAAAAGCCGTGGAGTTCGTTAATTGCGTATATAATATCGAGATTACATCACAATAGCGCAATTTTCGAGCGCAACTCCGATTGCAACGCACCGAAACGCACAATAGAATAAACAATCATAAAACATCGAATCTTTATCACCCGGCAATCAAACTTATTTCCGCGTTTTATAACATCAATAGCTCTCGGTTGTGCATTGAAAAAGTGAAAGTTCCCGCAGCGCAGCCGTACCCCTCCCGGCAATTTGTCCGAGAACGGCGTGCGCTTTTATTCCCATCCCGCGATGATGATGAATCGCCCGACGCGCTAAATATCCATCGATCTCTCTGCGCTCACAAAAGGCCTTTGCTTCCGTCGCAATTGCAGGTACACCTACGGCAAGCCGGTTAAGGGCGAGGCGACGATAACGGCCTTCCCCGACATCTACTCGTCGGTGCTGCAGCCGATCTACCAGTCGCCCATCAGGAAGATCGTAAAGATCGAGGGGAAAGCCACGGTGGACTTCGACATCGTCAACGACCTCAGGTATGACGACGGCGCATTAAATGAGTGCGGTCGCCGGCTCTCTCGTTATTACCAGGACGCGGCGACCGGCGCTGCGATTTTCGCGGCGAACATTTTTCTAGACTATATAGATATGTATAGCGTGTATACACGGGAGCGGAGGAAAGAAATGGGCTCCGTTAAGCTTCGCGAGCCGCAGGTATTTCCGAGGGAGTTGTGTTCTGAAGGATGAAAAAGGGAGAGGAGCGAGGCTATTTTCTATGGAGTTATTTTTCTATTACGGTTTTTGTCGGGGCTCGTCGCGATCGGAAGCTGCAGTTTAATTTTTTTTTTTGAGGGGAATATTTCTTGGAATTTCGCCGGTAAATGTCTTTAAGGAATAGAAAGAGTATAAAATATATAAATTTACTGAATGGCTATTTTATTAATTTGAAAGTTTTTATTTTACTGCAAAGTACACTTAAATAGTAATACCTATAAATTCTTTTATTTCAATACATCTTAATTGATTTACGACGCACGATTATACTATCAATTCCATAAGTAAAAACTACAAAGTATTTAAATACTTTTACAAATTAGCTTATTCACTTTCCATCGAAAGTTCAATATCAAGTCCAAAGGTTTAAAAGCCCCCTTCCCGCTCGTTACTCCGCAGGGTGACCGACGACGACTACAGGCGGCCCGTCGTCATCGAGGTCGCGGTGGAGGAAGCCGTCACAGGAAGGAGGCAGAATAACTCCATGCAAATAACCCTTCATAAGCACAAGTACACCATGGAGCTGCTGAGAACCGCGGAGTATTACAAGCCCGGCTTAAAGTACACGGCCTTTGTGAGTCTTTAATTTTCCTCCCTGCAGGCATTAAATCTCGCGTTTCCTTTTCAGCCGCCGCCGCGCTTCCTCGACAATGTCTCACGGCGAGAAATTACGTGCATTCGGCCATTAATTTTTATAGCTGTTCTTGACGCGTCGTCGCTTTAAATTCTTTTCCTTATCCGTAAACGGACGCTCTCGTTAGGGGGAGACGCGCTTAACTTATTGCGATACACTGAGAGAAAAAAAGGAGTAAAAATTACTACTATTTTGTACTGTTATTTCAGATGTGATAAGAAAAACAAGAATATTTACTATATGAATAGTAAATATTAAAATGGAAATTTGTAGATATGAGCAGAAAAATAATAATATTTACTATCCGAATAGTAAAAAATTGCTTTTTTCTACTGATCTGAATAGTAAACATTCTTATTTTTCTTCTCACATCTGAAATAACGATACAAAATAGTAATTTTACTCTTTTTTCTCTCAGTGTACCTTAATTAGAAAAGATGCTTTTAGGATATAAGCCAAGAGATCGCAACGACTCGGCTCATTTTCTTTTTTTAACGGACTCATTAACGTTCTCGCAGTTGAAAGTCACTTACCACGATGGATCGCCCGTAATCGACACTACCAATCCAGTTCACATATCGTACGGATACACTTACGATCAGGACAACCTGTTCAACATGACGAAAATGCTCGACAAGAACGGCATGATTCAACTCGACTTTTACCCGCCGCTGACGGTGCCGGATAACATATTCCGACCACTGCGGATAGAGGTAATTGAAAGAAAACTGGTGACAATAATTTTAGAATTTACTAAATGTTTCGTTCGACCGTTTTAATCAGGCCCAATACCTTAATCTTCACGAGTGGTTCCCATCTACAAATCCGGCGACCTCGAGAAGCGAAGTGTACTTGCAAGCAATACTGCGTACTGAGAAGCCTACGGTAATTATTTATCTTCGATAATTAATAGCTTTTATTATATCAGTACTATACTATATGTTCATAAAACGGAAATTTTTTAATTTTCTTAATTAGGTAAATGAGTACGTAGATATCGAAGTTAACTCAACGAGCCCGTTAAAATACCTCAGTTATCAAATCCTTGGACGAGGAGATGTTTTGAACGCCGCTTCAATTCAAGTTTCTGATCGATACACAGCATCATTCCGGTAAACTTACCATTTTTTTATCAAAATTTGTTATGTACTAGAATTTGAACGCAGGCATCGCGCGTAAATATATTTCTCCCTATGTAATAGGTCGAATATTAGCTAAATAATGGTTGAATACTTTCCGAATAATAACCCAATATTGGTTGAATAATGTTTGAGTATTAAGCAATTGATGGTCGAATATTGGCTGAATAATGATGGAATAATGGTTGATTAATAGTTGGATAATTAGGTCAAACATAATTCCTCACGCTGTGTGCGCTCCTGATACATGTTCGGGATTTTGCCCTGGATTTCGAACTTTGAAATCTAAGAGATTATTTTAATCATAAACACTTTTTAACTTAAAATCGTAATAATTAGATTCTTGGCTACCTACGTCATGGCACCGGTTGCTCACGTGCTGGTGTACTACATAAGGGACGATGGCGAGTTAGTTGCAGACTCTTTGGACGTAGAACTGGATGGAACTTTACAGAACTTTGTACGTATTTCTACGCCAACCAATTATTAATCTTAAATTAACGATAGAAACACTAAAACTGTTGATAAAATCTAGGTCGACATCAAGACGGTAACAGACGAAGTAGGTCCTGCGCAGACTGTGGACATTACCATATCCGCAAAACCGAACTCTTACGTCGGTCTTCTGGGTGTAGATCAAAGGTCTATCTTACTAAAGTCGGGCAACGACATTTCTTACGTAAGAACCCTGGATTTGTCACAACAATCACATTTTCAATCAGTGCCTAAAATAATAAAACATCTTCACAGGAACAAGTCCGTAAAGAGCTGATGTCCTACGACGTAAACGACGCGGCCTTTTACGGGGAAGAGAATTACGCGCACTCGTGGATCAGGCCAGGTTCCGCGAGCACGGAGGAGGTTTTCCGCGTAAGTGCGCCGTTCGTTTTTCCTCGATATCATTTCGAGTATATATGACTGTAGTGCCTTGATTACTAGACAAATAAATTTGAACAATTGTTTTTGATGCAGAAAACGGGCACGATTGTATTGACAAATGGATACGTTCACGAGAACCCGCAATTAAGTACGTATGAACAATGAAGCTTGCGCTAAACAGAGGCAATTAAAGTTATTAGATTACTAATGCAGCAAAACACATTAAGCTCATTCATATACTAAATTCATCACTTAAATACTACTATTATCATTGTTTCTTATTCTTATCATATTTTACAGTTATGTAATTCATTAAACATGTTTTTTTTTCTTGCATTAACGAAAGCGCGTAATTGAATTTAAAATTTGGCAACATTAAGATGAACGATTTATATCATTTTAATAATATTTTTAGTAATAAAAAGAGCATGATTTGATAATCTCATCGATTAAAATCGCAGACATAAATAGTATAACACATGTAAATATTAAATTCTAAAAAAAATATTAAATTCCCGGTGGTTGGGTTAAAAACAAGAGTTAAATTGTTTATCTTGATCGCAAAATTTTTCATCAAAGAATAAAAAATTAGCCTCGAACTATGTTTTATCAAAAAAACGAATAACTTTTCATTCCAACTGAAAGACGAAAAAAAAAAACTTTAATGAAAGCTTTCGTTACTCAATCAACTCCTCATCGTCGCCTTAATTACTTGTATCGTCTAACGAGGCTTATCTATGCATATAGTATACTACCGAAATAGTTTGGAGTCAGTGATGTTTTCGGCCGCTGCAAGTGCAAGTCCGTCGACGTTTAACGCAGGAGATCTCAAAGTTCGCAAGAATTTCCCCGAAACTTGGATTTGGGAGGCGGTCGACATTCGGTAATTCCAACGTTTCCCCACGTCATTCTTACTTCTTCATCATTACACGTTCATAGATTAATATTTACGTGGGAATCTGTTCTCTTGGCTTTTGTAAAAGCGCTGATGGGCTTTCGGTTAAGGTAGTATAAATCGATTTAAAGATCTAATCTTTGGTGGTGGTGGTTTGGTTAATAAATAAACAGCTTTTGTAAATATTGCAACCATTTAACTCCACGTAACATGTAATTGCTGTATTAACGAAAATTGTAAAAAGGATTATTAATATCTCAGAGGAGTAATTTTTTTTATAGTTATTTTTTTAAACCCTTTCAACCCGCAGCATCGCCTAGAGTATATATCGCAATACGCATCCTAGCATTTAAAAGTCTATCTAGTCAGTTTACGCAAGCAACAATAAAGACGCAGTTCATGCCGCGAGAGCAAAAGCAATAAAAGCCCAAATCGGGCGAGCATAAACAGTTAAATGCACCAGTAAAAAGCAACTCATTGCGCTGCTGCGGGTTTTAACGGGCGTTCCACCTTTGGTCTCGAGGAAGCCGCCGACGAGAGTCGGTTATTCCACGACGCAAAAGTAAAGGCTAAGGAAAGAAAGTCGTTGCAGCGAATCCGGACGAGAACGGCGATAGGGTTCGCGGTCCCACGGAAGGGCTGACGATCTCGACGCTAAAGCCGGACATCGGACCGCCGGTGAAGCACAGATTCGCTACGAGGCCCGCCTGGGCGGGCCGCTACGCCTTCTCTTACGTGCCGCTCCTCCCCTGGAGGCCTCGTGTTTTCCTTATGCATGACATCTCAGACACTTGGCTTTTTGCAAACATGTCTTCAGGGTATATTTATATCTTCTATTCTTTCTCTTAGACTATCGCGCCGCTGCTGTTACCTTTTTTTTTTTTTTTGGATACTTATTTTGAGCGATGATCTTTATTACCTCTTTCCTTGGATTTATGGCCCCATTGACGCTGTGTAAATGTCGCCCGGGAGGAAGAGGAAACTGGGGAGATTGTCCGTACGATTAGCGATTGTTACGCCGTAAAAAGTATTTTTAAAAATGTTATTATTTTAATGCGATTGAAAATTAGATTGCGTTAATCGGAAATCGTATGGATTTACATCGAAATTTCATGTTTAAATTATGTACATTTATTTATTTATATATATTTTCATGCACATAAAATCAACCCTTCGTACACACGCATTAATCGCACCCCATTGTTTTTTCTTTAATTGTGTGCATGTAGTTGTAAATAAAAAATGGATTTTTTTTTTAAAATCAAGAAAAATTGTTTCTCAAAAGAAAGTATTTGGATTTCAAATTGTACACATACACATCATCCGTAGAGAAAGAAACGAATTTTCTTAGGTATACATTTATTGCAATTTGCTATCTTTTGTATCTTTACTTATTCATATTTTGCTCCTTGTAGGTAAACGAATTTTTATATATTATAGTGTTTTTTGTTTACTTTCTTGTACATTTAGTTTTTTTCTTTCGCTTTTATGCCTTTTTTTAACAAGTTTTAATATTTATTCAGATAATAATCTATTCGTTCGATAGGTACGAAGGAAAAACTGTGATACGAAGAACTGTTCCGGACAGCATTACGTCTTGGGTATTGACTGGTTTTTCAGTTGATCCCGCTTTTGGTTTGGGACTTATGCAACAACCTAGAAAGGTACAGTGCAATTTAACAGCAAAATGCTTTCGCTGTTTAAGCCTTTTATAATTAATTCTTTTCTAACTACGCGTTTTCAGCTGCGAGTTTTCAAGTCTTTCTTTTTGTCCATGAACTTACCTTACTCCGTCATTCGCGGAGAGATCGTGGCTATTCCAATTGCCGTATTTAATTACATGAATAAAGACTTGTCCGTGGAAGTAGTCCTGGAAAATAACGGGGATTTCGAATTTGCGGAAATCTCCAATGAAGTTCACGAAACCAAGCGTAAGTTCACTTCGCGAAACAAAGCCTACATTTACTCTAAATTTTTTTTCCCAAACGTATTAATCGGAAAAATTTAACTTCGCAGGCCTGGAACTGTATCGATTGAAGAAAATATTTGTGCCAGCTAATTCAGCGCAAAGCGTTTCTTTCATGATTATCCCGACGAAATTGAACCACATCACGATCAAGGCTAAGGCAACTAGCACAATGGCAGGAGACAGCGTCGAAGTTCCTCTGCTGGTCAAGGTGAATATTACTTCTTCGAATAAGTTCAATCGACTCGAAAAGATAAACTAAATAAAAACTAATTTTTAAAAAAGGCCGAGGGAGAGACTCAGTACAGAAACAAGGTAGTTTTCGTTGATCTGAGAGAAGAGGACTCGATGAGAACCAACGTTACCGTGGACATTCCAAAGTACTTTGTCACGGATTCCGATTACGTCGAAGTATCCGCCGTAGGTAAGAAATCTGTCGCTGGGAACGAGTACAGTTGGATTAAAAAAAAATTCTAGTACGTGTAAGTAATTTTTGTATTATTGTTCCAGGTGACATTTTGGGACCGAGCATACCGAATCTCTCCAAGTTGATTAAAATGCCATTCGGATGTGGTGAACAGAACATGCTTAACTTTGTGCCAAATATTGTGATTTTAGATTATTTAAAGGTAATGAGCGAAAGTAAACGGTACTTTATTTCGCGCTGGATCTATCTAACGGCAACCAATTTTTTTCAGAATACTAATCAATTATCTCCTGCGATCGAGAGTAAAGCATTGAGATACCTCGAGACCGGATACCAACAAGAATTGACTTACAGACACAACGACGGATCTTTCAGCGCCTTTGGAAAATCTGATCCAAGCGGCAGTACGTGGTAAGTAGCACGTTTTCATGCACATTAATTTGCATACAATATCTTGAAAATTCAACCGAGGCAAATCACCGTATTAGAGAGTCGAGCCGTAACTCGATTCTTCTCGGAAAGAATGACAATTACACGCAGGAAGACGGCGCAAAAAAAGTGCGCTCGCCTCGCATAAACTCGATTATAAGCAGCCCGTAAAAGCCCCTCGGCGTTTCCCTAGCCAATCGTGATTTTGCAAACCTCCTTTCCAACCAGGTTAACTGCCTTCGTCGCCAAGTCGTTCAAGCAGGCGGAGAAGTACATCACGATCGAGGAGAAAATCATCGCCGACGCACTCAAGTGGCTTGCCGAAAAACAAGCCGCGAACGGAAGCTTCCCGGAAGTCGGAACCGTCAGTCATCGTGATATGCAAGGCGGAGCGGCGAAGGGTCTCGCTCTGACGGCTTACGTTCTCAGCACTTTTCTCGAAGTCGAGGTAATGCGCTCTAAACTGCATCCGTTAGATTTATCATCTGTTTTTGCGCCGCGGAGCGCGCCCCATTTTTCCGATGTTATACGGTAGCTCATCTTTTCTAAGTGGGCAGTAAGAAGCTAGATGATAATTGGACGGGAGCAGGTTAATTATCCCTATTTACCTTTCACTCGCGAATTCGTACGTTTTTACGTTGGATTGTTTGACGCTGGTTTAGCGTAACAAGCAGCTCTTTAATTATTAAAATAAGGTAAATTTGTTTTTCCCGGTATATTTTACAACGAATTTGTAATTTTAATTTCTAATTCACAAACGATATTTTAACACAGTGCTTCGTACAAAAGAAAATAATAACACGAAGAATAACAACAAAAGTCTCTTTTATACAAATTCTCTGAGAACAGATGTATTACAAATGTTTACCAGCCGCCCAAAATCCCATAGAATATTCATTCAAAGTTACACTCGCCCTTAATTTACGAATCACACCTCACCCCGCAGAGCATCGAGGGTCGCTACCGCAACGTGATCTACAAGGGGGTGGACTACATCGTGCGCAACATGCAGGACCTGGAGGACAACTACGCCCTGAGCATCTGCACGTACGTCCTGAGCCTGGCGCGCAACGCCTACGAGGACGAGGCGTTCCGCCAGCTTGAGTCCCGCGCGACGACCAAGAGCGAGCAGAAGTGGTGGAGCAAGCCGGTGCCGGAGGACGACAAGAATCCCTGGTACTCGCTCTCGAGGACCGTCGACGTCGAGATGACCTCCTACGCGCTCCTCGTCTACCTGAGGAGGAACATGCTCACCGACGCCACCGCCATCATGAAGTGGCTCGTCAAGCAGAGGAACGTCGAGGGAGGATTCGCCTCGACGCAGGTAAGGATCAGAACGGACTTTTTAAGGTGATCGACGGGGTGGTGACGAGAGCTTTTTTTTCGCGATAGGACACGGTGGTCGGCCTGTACGCCCTGTCCAAGTTGGGGGAGAAGCTGAGGGCCAATATCTACGACGTTCAGATTAAGATCACGACGGACGTCGGGGAGCAGAAGGAAATCCACATCAACTCGAGGAACTTTATGATCGTTCAGAAGCACGTGGTGGGTAGTTTGGATTGGACGGCGTGAATGTTGACTTGATTTTTACAATTAATTATCCACTTTGTATTTTTAGCTTCTTGGAAGAACTCGCTTTATGAATATTTCGGCAAGTGGAAGTGGATTTGCTCTCGTGCAGGTCGCTTCTCGTTACAATCTCAACGTCACCGGAGCTTTCCCGCTTTTCACCCTGGATCCCCAAGTTGACACGATATCGACGAACGATCACTTGCAGCTTTCCATTTGCTCTGGGTAAGATATTAAATTGATTTTGCAGCACTGCTTCCCCAGTAGATTTTAATTGTCGATGAACAATTTGCCTTTAGTTTCATCCCTACGAAAGACTCGAACGAAAGTAACATGGCTGTTATGGAAGTGAGCTTCCCGTCTGGCTTCACAGTGGATCAGGACGCTTTGCCAAGCTTGGAATTGTCGCAGCACGTCAAGAGGGTAGAAACGAAGAATGGGGATACAATGGTCGTTTTGTACTTTGACAAGGTTGGTATATAACTCACCAGTATAATAATCAGCAGTATAAGAAATTCGGTAAATAAAAAATTTTAACGAATTTATTGATTTTCAGATGGTTGAAAAAGAGTACTGCCCAACAGTCTCCGCTTTCAGAACGCACAAAGTGGCCAAGCAAAAGCCCGTTCCTGTCTCAATTTACGATTACTATGACTCATGTGAGCTTCAAATTTCAATATAAAATACAGTGGACCCTCTCGATAAGTCCGCTTCCTCAGATAACATAAATGTTACCCTCACTTCGCAGTAGATGAAAACCGAGCCCGAATTTCATGCGCGACCTCTCACATAAAGTCGCCGGAGGAATAAGCATTTCTGGCCGGCTCTATTGAGAGATGGCACTCGAAATCCTGCTAATCAGCGCAACTATGTATTAGTGAAAGACGCCTAATTGGCGTAAAAATTCTTTCCCTTTCCGCGTTGCCCGGCTTTATTGAAAGGGTTCACTGTATCAAAGCTCCTTTCCATTCTCTAACATTGAACTTTCTTCGCTTTCAGCGAGACGAGCGCGAGTATTCTATGAACCAAAGATGACGACCCTCTGCGACATTTGCGAGGAAGAGCAGTGCGGAGACGTCTGCAGCATAAAGGCCGGAAAACGAGAGGACGGAACCCTGCCGTCCGTGTCCACCTCCTCCGCGATCCTCGTCGACCTCGTTCTTCTCTCGTCCTGCGCCGCCTCTTTGATACTCCCTCTTCGCTCCAACGGCGTCCTGTAAATTAGCGAGCGAGAGCAACAAGACCTCGAGGCGTCGAAAATTCAAAAAGAATCCGTTGATTGTGTGACGATGCGGCGTCGTTGCCGTTAAAAGATTCGCGCGTCGTTTTACACGCAGACACCGAGTCGTGTAACTCGTAACCAAAGTGCTTCTTATTTATGCGAGAGAGATATTGTAGAAAAATATTTGAAAATGGGTCTCATTTATATGCAGACTTGCCAATTGGGTTCGAGTTCGCTGTAGATATTTCGAAATTTTTTTATGCGCTTCTATAATACTTGAAAGATATGTATCGTTATTGGTGCTTATAATGTTACGCACGAAATTTATTTTAAAGAGACTCGTTAAAATAAAAGATATATTATGCGGATAGTTGATGCGTATATAAGCACGTATATTGTAATGTATCAATGTTAATTTATGTCATGTACGTATTTAAAGATGTTTTTTAATGAGTATAATTATTATTATTAATAAAGTAGGTATAATATTTTTACTATTTATTCATCGATGTTTATAAGCTTACCTTTTGTGTCTTGCTAAAGATAAATTATTATTTAAAAAGCTATTATACTATTCACGATTATACTTATACATTTAGATGAAACAAACAATTTGTATTAATTTGACTTCTTATTTTGTGATAGGATCAAAGCTTAATTGAAAGCTTCATTTACAGTGTTATTATTACTTATTACTTTTTTATCTACTTGATGTACTCAAAGTTATTTACAGAATTCTTAAAAGTTTAATAAAATATTATATAACACTTAAAACATTTTTTAAAATTGTATTTAATTAGTTGTGTCGTCCATATTTTAATGTTTTCTAATATTAAAATATGGACGAAGCAGTGTAAATCTAATCTATAATGCTCGATTTTTAAAAAAACTGTGCAATTATTTTTCGTTTTAAAGTTATAGGTAATTGGAAAGAAACAATTTTTTCTCAATTTTTGCTAAAAGAGCACATATAGCTTTTGAAAAATCGAGCTTTACACTGAATGGACACGGCATCCTTCATATTTTAACATTACGTTTAGCATCACAAAGTTACTAACAAAATCCGTGTCCAAAATGTCGTGTAAAATGTGTAAGTTATTTATATTTTTATTTTTACTGTATGTGTATTGTGTATGCTATATACGCTCGCCTATGACGGTGTTCACGGCAAAGTACACAATAGATATTCTGTGCACTATAAGGTGACGCATACGATGAAAAACGGCAATCCAAGCAGCTATGTGCTTTTTAAAAAAAAGCACGACCGTGGGGTTTGATGTGCTGTTATACTTGACCCCTCAATCGAGTACACATATTATTTCCTTATAATTTCCCATAAACTTACTATTTGATCTTATAGTTATTTTATTCAGCTGATCCTTGAATTATGCATTAAATTCGCTAACTTTTAGTAACCAATTTGTATAAATTAAAAGTAAAATCAAATTATTAAATAAATCAAGTAAAAAAACAGAATATTAAAAAAGAAACAAATTTTAAATCAGCTACGAATACGCGCTCTTAAAAGAACATTCGCAATACGTGCCACGTGAGAGTCGTGCAGAATTTAACTATAGCTTCTATAGAGGTGGGGGAAGAATGAAGATTAAAGTATATGTAAGTTGCCATTTCAAGCAGCAGCCGATATGTGCGGATACCAACTGAAAGACCGGCTTCATATTCATACAACTCCATTGTCTGCTTTACACCTACTATAGTATGCAGTTATAAAGTAGATAAGCTGCAATGATACTGCTGACCATACAGCATTCTTTTTTGAAACAGAGTAGTTACGTAGTTTTGCACGAAGTTAACGAAAGAAATATATATTTTCTGCTTGTACATTGATGTTAAATTAAGAATAGTTTTTAAAACAGCTTTTATGATATCACAAAAAAATTCAAAGTAAGTCCTAGACATAATGCTTAATTGTACTTGATATTAAAATATTTATAATTTTAAATCATAAATTTTTATTTACAGAACCATGTCTGAAAATCGAGAAACATCTTCAGCAATTATAAATATCAGTTTATTGATAATAATTTTAATTTGTAAGTACTTTATTTTTAAACCTGAATTGTGTAATTAGATGTTTAAGTAATTCTAATTTATTTATTTATTAAGTGTATAGTGAAAACTTTGAGACAAAATATAAAATATCATAAAGCTTCTTCTAAATAATTTTTTAAAATTATTTTAAAATATAGAAATTTTTAAGTGATGAAGACTTTGTTTCTTTTTTACAGCATGCACTTATCAAATGTATGGTAAAAGTTTTTACAGAAGTTTAAAAGACACTTGTAAGTTGATATAATAATCATATTTTTGTATTTACTTTTGAAATTTAAAATCAATATATTACTATAAATTCTTTTTTTAGATTCATTAATTATTTTGTGCTCAACTTTCTTAATAGCATGTGTCATTCTTTTAAGAGCACGTTTATTTATTGAAGAATTATTTTATATTAAAGAGAATTATAAAGGCGACTTCTTATCTGTAACAAAAGCTGCTTTTAATTTTAATTTGCAATCCTGGATAATGATTGCAATTATATTAGTTTCATATTTGGTAAATAATACTAATATGTACTTTTAAAATAATATTACTTTTTAAAAATGATATTATTTTATTTTAGATGATATTGGTAAATCTGAATTTTAGTATGATGCAATTAATCCAATTAAACCTCACAGCAACATTGTTTGCATTTACCTTCTCCTTGTTGCTGTTTTATTCAGTGGATATAGTAAGACAATAATTGATTTTTTTCATATTGCAAATGTACAAAATAAATAATTATTTTTTTAGATGGATTGCAGAATAAGAACAGTTGCAACAATATTTTCTACCGGTCTCAATCCTGGTAGTGCCATGGCAGGTAGTTATTTTTATGGGTATTTAAAAATAATGCTTCCTGCAAGCGGAGGAACTGAAAGAGCTGGTAAATAATAATTTTTCATAAATTGTAAAAAAATTTGAGTATAATTTTACAAACATCTGCAACAGGTATGTTGACAGCGTTGGAAACATATGAGAGTAATGAAAAAGTTCCCATACCTGTCAAAAAACTTTTTATACTGATTCCTTCATCTTCATATATTCCACCGGATTTAAGAGAAATATCTGACAATTGGTTAGAATCTGCTAAGGTAATTTAGTTAAAGATATTACTAATCTAGTACTAATTTAATAATTAACATATTTACTACCAATAAACAAGAAAAAAAGATAATCATCTTCATCGTTAAAAATTTAATGTTAATTTAGTCATTAACAACAGTAGCTATTGATAGAGCAGGTGTAAAAAATCGCACTTATCACAATACTGTATACCGATTACGAACTAAAGGTCCAAACCAATTGGGCAAAGATATTTATCTTGCTACTGAAGGTGCTACACCTCTAAAAACATTTTTAGAAGTCCAAGACAAGTCTCATCGATATTCTTGTAAGTTTTTTGATACAGATTTTGAATTTTCTTTTAATTTATATTATTTAATAAAAAAAAATTATTTCAGCTTTGTATAAAGAATATAACCCAGAAATAATAAAGAATTTTTATATTACATTACAAAATCATTTAAATGATAATCCAGATTGTAGAGATTATTGTGAATTAGTATATTACGAAGGTAACCATATTTAATATTGTTTAATAAAAATAAAAATCAGCATTAAATAATGAAATATTTTTACAGATTTTGTTGATGGAGAACGTGTTAATCCAGCTCACGTTTTAATGAACCGACTGTCTCAATATATAAAAATTGAATAAATATTTATATTCAATATATATAATTATAATTCTAAAATTAAGTTTTAGAGTATTTATATTATATACGAATTGAATCTCTTTTCTATTTTTAATAATTTATAATGAAAGGATATTTTTGTACAAAATTTGTATTTTTATAAATACTGTATAAAAATAGTTAAAACACATTGTGCCAGAAAATACAAAGATAAAATAAAAATTTTCTATTTCTTACAATAAGTAGTACTTTTTATTTGTCACATAATAATAAAAACTAATTAAATTTTAAACAAATTTCTATGTTACAATATAAAATTGATTTATATTTTAAAACTAAATAAAATTATATTTTTGTAACTATTTAACAAGTAAAAGGGATTGATAAATAAATAGGCAAAGTGAAGTTTTGAAATAGTTATTATTCAACATTGAATTTTAAAAATAAAAGTTATGTTTCCACCAATAGGTCGTTGATGACAGTTTCATGTTTTTCAATATAAAAAAGACACAAGATATAAAAAAGAAACTTCTTAGATCATTGAGCTTTGACAATATTACGAGTAATTATAATTGGATAGAGAAAAAGAGTTGGATCTTACTTCGACGCCTGAAAAAAAATACAAATATTGTGAGCATATGAGTGTGTACGTTTCTACGACATCGATTACATTATATCTTGGCATGGTTCTGGAACGTTTATTTTTAATATTTAATTATTTCGCCTGGTAGTTGAACAAATACATAATTGATTACAAACGGCTTTTCTAAAATTAATTATAAAAAGAGAGTAATCGCTTTCTCTACATCTTGCGTTATATATGTATCTCAATATCAAATTTCACGTAGCTTCGCGTTTTCCACTATTCAACTTGAAAATGTCATCCATATTTTTTAGCAATATTATGTCATTGTCATTCAGTAATAGAAAATTAAGCGGATAATGTTAAATTATATCATGTACTTCATATTAGGCGACTAAAGATGATGCGATCCGAACAACCACTTAAAAATCATTATTTTTCTTACATTATGTACAGTTAAAATTCGTAAGAATAATTATATAATTAATACAATAAATAAAGCAAAAAATTAAATTAATTGAAATAAATTGAAATAAAATGAAAGTAGAAACAAGATCTTATACATTAAGTTATAATAACTTACAGTATAAGTTCTAGTCTTCTGATATTATCTGATTTATGTAATTTGTACTTTTATATTAAATTAAAAATTAATATAAATTTAAATATTATACGGTCTTTCATAATTAATCATTTAACAGCAGTTTATCGCAAATATGGATAAGGATGGGATAAAAATGATCAAATATATTCATAAACCTGAATTGCTCGCTGCTCTAAAGCAATAATTTCGTTCTAGAATGTTTAATAAAAATAAAAATAAATAGAAGAATACAAATTCAGAAATAAAAATACTTAATTTTGAGATTCATTGAAAGTGTTTATATCTAAACAGAAGAAAAATTTCGATTATTTCTTAATTTTTTAGAAATTATACAGTACATCGTGAACTCATAAAAAATTTGTCGAAACAATTAGAACGCAGTTCACACTTGTAATCGATCAATTTCATGAGTAATCATTCATTGGACATTGGAAAAGATTGTGCATTTGAATAGTGTCTTTTTGAAGCAAAAGTTTTTTTCAAGCATTGTGGAGCTAAACTCACAATTCATATCTCTCGCTCATTCATTATAATTCATTAGTTGTACTTTTCAGCAATGACGCGGAGACATTTGCGAGGGCAACCATATAACACTGTGAGATCAATATATTGGCAAACTGTATCGCTTTTTGCCCTTAACTTATATCTAATTAAAACAAGTATGTAAGTACATAGTAAAAATCGTTGGAAGCGCATTATACGTTTCGTCCGATTCAAAAGCAATGAGAAACTCATTTCGTGCGCATCGGTATAATTCAGAGATATCTAAGATTTTGATAGAAATTCATTTCATTTTCTACTGCGTCGCTCAATTTCCACATCATTTAAAAATATTATTTTATCTAATGCCAATCATTGAATGTACAAGTTGCTATTAATTGAGAGATTAAAATTTTTAATAACTAGGAAGACACATTTATTCCTTTTGTTTAAATATACTCATTATAACATGAATGAAATGAATTCTAAAAAATTTTAGAACTTTAAAATTACTCCGAATAAATTATTGTCACTTTTGGAGGTGAAAAATGACACGAAAATTTGTTTCTAAACAAAGGTTATTAAGTTTAAGAGATAAATTACTAATCCTAAACGACACCTGTCCAAGTCTTTGAGATGGTTATGCGGAAGCAGGTAACTGCGAGCTCAGTATACCTATGTTTGTGCTTGCTAACTCCAAACTAATGCGATTATTAAAAATAAAAAATGTTGAGAAAATAAGAATATTTATGATTACGTACAGCATAAATAAAGAAGAAGCAAGAATATTAAGTACATGACTCTCCTGTAGAGTGCATACAAAAAAGCAGGCTTATAATGTAAACCACCTGCTATCGCATCAGTGCAACAATAAGTAAGTTTAAATATAATGAAAAAATACAAACAAAACTATCGTGCGTAATATCGTTAAAAATATATGTGTGTAACTATATCACAACAACCGAACACGACACCAATTACAAATAAATCGGTTGAGTTTATCAAGAAAAAGTCGCAACTTACATACCGAACCCAATCAAACGTAAAAATAAGGAAAAAAGATTAATCAATTCGAAAAAATAAGTATCGAAAATAGAGAAACTGCAAGCACAGTTGCATTAGGTACGTTTTACTTTTTACACATGTAACGATGATGCTTAGCAGTTTTGTTCTCTAAATGAACGCATCTCATTCGTTCATACGCATACTCGTAATTAAGATATTGAGCTTATGCCAAACTAATAGGAAACGACTTCTTAGATTATAATAACAACCTTGTACATTTGCGTGATTGCACCCTGCAAATGTCTTCGCGTACAAGTGTGAGTGAATTGTGTGCATTTTCTTTACAATGCTTTTCATGAGAAAATGAACGTTCGGAGGGTATGAATTATTACATTTCGCAGTATGAATCGAATCTCCTCTCTTCACTCGCTTTCTTTTTTATTACTATTTTCTCTTTGTCACTGGTTTTGTTTAATATCTTATCATATCACCGAATCGCATGAATATTTAGAAAATAGAAAAATAAGTCTGCTTCTGCCTATTTCTTTATCAAAACGGTATATGCATACAGATGTGTTAATTCTTTCTTTTATTTAATCGCAAAATCTCGCTTCTGAATCTGTGGTAATGAAAGTATAATTATTAACGAGTCATAAAGGTGTGATGCTTCAGTCTGAAAGTGTGGGTATGAGACGAATTATTCCTTTCTTTCTTCTTCTTAATATTAGAAAAAATGTAGCGTTCTCAATCTGGAAGCTAAGACAGCTAGCCTCGAATACAATCTTTTATTGGAAGTATAATCTTCAGCAGAATATTACTTTATAGATATTTTTTTAACCTATAAACTTAAAAAGTATAATTTCATCAATTTGAGGCTGCATGTTTCCGTAAAATTAGATAATCGAGTGATTAAATAAAAAATAGAAACAAGTGTCAAAGTGTACAGAATTCTAGGTCGATAATATGATAGTAATAATCTTGTACAGTAAGAAAAAGGGAAGATTATATTTTCGTAAACATATTCTAATTGTATTTGTGCTCGCAGAACTTTGTTAGGTTGACTAGTCGTGGTTTCGATGCCATTACATCATGTTGAACGTTAAATTGTCATGAGAATGCTATTGATAAATAAACGTAGCGAAATGATTTTTGTTGGCTGATTAATCTAGTAAACCAATCAAAAAGAACCTGTAAAGCAGGCTAATATATCACATCAAAAATTTTACCCCTTTTCACGCGGTTATTTAAACAACAACACATAAATTTTTTTGCCAATCTTTTAACAATAAAAAATAAAAATTTCAAATTCTTCCAATACAGAAAAAAATTGTAAATTTTTTCCGAAAACATTGATTGAATATTTTTAATTAATAAACAACTTAGTTTTTTTACTGCATATTCAATAAATAAAAGCAAATAATTGGTGGGCTACATATGTGAACCGCGGGTAGGACCCCTTTCCCACCGATTTTTCTTATCTAATTTACACTCTTAATGTCATGGAAGAGTGTCGTAACAAAATTGAATTAATCAGCGACAATTAATTTCAACTCATTTGCCCCTATCCAATGAATACTAAGTTGAAGTTATACAAAACTTGTTCAATAGTCACTTACTTGCAAAAACATTTACAGAAAAAATTATACCAAGACAAATAAAACGATATTTTTGTTAAATAAAATAATATTGATGTAAAATAAAAGTAGCCTTATCTTTTCTTAAATTACATCATAGCTCGACTTACAAATGTTATATAGAACATTAAAAAAAAAGATAGAACATTAAAAAATTAAAGTCTTATAAATTAAATTTAATAAAATATTTAAAAAGTATATTTGTCTTGATATATTTTTTCTTCACAGCACAAGTATGGTACCGATTATGTCAAATGTATGTATCCCAAGCGTTTCGATTTAAATTAATTTCTTAATCACATTTTACGCATATAGATAAGAGTGCTGCTCTTGATAGTTATTTTCATTTTAAAGATTCGTAAAAAAAAAAAAAAAAAATTCAAGTTTAGAAGTCCTTAGAGCAGAGCTTTTATAGAAACGAAAAAAGTGCGAATTCAATTTAATATTTAAAGTTCCTTTCTCAAATTTTGTTTCTCAAATAATGCGTTACTTTTCTACGCTTTGCCTTTTTCCAGGTGAATGATGTTTGTTAATGATTTATGAACTGTGATGGCTTAGTTGCTGATGATTTTTAAAATATAATTTGTATGATGGACTAGCTTCGGAATGCGACTTCTGTAAAAACTTATTCAGCAAGCCGTCACAATGTTTTAGGCATATACTGTGGGACGATTTCATTATATACTATAAAATTTTTGATATAGCAGATACTTATCTGATTTTCAATAGATAAATTTTAGTCATATAAAAAATTTAAAGCATTAAACGTTACGACCTCCGATAGTTAATATACATAAAAATATCATAACCATGGACATTTGTAAACTACAATAAAATAAATCAAGTGTAATTAAATTGCATATGTCTGTCACAACGTTTAATTAGCGTTTATAAAATCAACCCACAGCATTGAAGCTTTAAAGTCAAGTAACACTGGTAGTAAAAAATTTATGTTACCAGTGATTAACCGTGTTTTATACATCCAGCATATTCGGTTATACTCCCGGTAGTAGATAGTATTTGTCGCGTTTCTTACTTTTTCTAAAAAGTATAGTAAATATAAAATTTTCAACGTTCTAAATAACTCTATAATAAAGTCTTATGTCTTTTTACACATTCAAGTATATATATGTTTTTTTAAATAATAAATAGTACTTTTTTTCAATAGTAAAAAGAATTAAGCTTCTAATGAAACGCGATTCAACGATCTACACCCTGCTCTGTTGGGCTTTACCAATTTCAAAAAGTAGCTTTCAAGCTTCGGTAGATGCTACCAATGATCCTTTTGGTGTATATGCCGTTGCATTAGGATCCAAATTCGACACAGTACAGCCTGGACAAGGACTTTCGTTCGAACGAATTTTTGAACTTCCTACACGCACGTCATTGCCTAAACGAAGCTTCGACGTGGAACATGTTGGAGTTGGACCGAATGCATCTTGTGGTCTGACAGCTAAGTCTTGTGCTATTTTAGCTTTCAAAATTTCGATCTCCTTTTCATGCGATCGGATTTGGCCTAGTGAAAATAGTTAAATTTGTTATTTTTAAACTTAAAAAGCTTAATCTAAACTATAAATGCCAAGTGTATAATTGCCGATAAAAAATTAATTTTATTACATAAATTGTTGAAGTTGTAAGTTTCAAATTCAAGTTTGACTCAAGAAGTAAATAAAAAGAACAGATACTCACCATCCTTAATTTCTAGTTGACGCTTGGCTTCGCCAAGAGCTGAAAAAAGATCCAGTTTAATGCGCGTTTCAGCACTTAAACTGTTCTCTAAATGAGTATTCTTATCTTGTAGCGCATTAATTGCCCCAAGATATATATCAGATTCGCTGTGACTTTCTTTACAACGAGTCACTTCTTTCTCATAAGCCATGCACCTATAAGGGAATAAATTTTGTAAGTAAAGTACAAATATTAAGATTTTATCACATTTACGCCGCTCAAAAATGACATTTTAAAATAAATATATTATCCTTACCGTTCTTCATACGCTTTTAGATCTCGGCGCAAGGTTTTGAGCTCCTGCTCCGTTTGGGCTTTACGAGTTTTACACGCATCTGTACATTCTTGGCGAATAAGTGGCGGAGGAGGAGGCGGAATTGCGGCACGCGCTTCCTCGGCGGCGCGTCGGGCTCTCCTTTCGGAAGTTAGGGAAGCTTCCATAGCCGTGCGCTGTCTTCTTTCGTCAGCTATCCGTCGTTCCAAGGACGACATTGTCTGTTTATCCAGTTGTCGAGCCGCTACTAATCCATTAAGCCTGAAATTTTTTTAAATAAAATTGACTAACTTTTTTAAAAGCCCGAAAGAACATATTATTTGTAAAAATTTTAACTTACTTGCTTTGTAACTGGTCATTATCGTGTTGAAGCTGCTGAATATCACCTTTAGCTTGTCTTTCGCCACTTAATAAAGTGTTAATTTGAGATCGTAATTCTTGCTCAGTTTGTCGACTGGATTGCAAGTCCGATTTTAGGCGTTTAATATCTGCCTCAAGCTTGCGACAAACTAATAGCCTATTGAACATAAAATTGAGAAATATTAAATTACGTTATTGAAAAATTAAATTAGCTTAAGTAAAGCAAAGTACCTCTGGCAATATTCATCTTGCTGTTTTTGTTGTTCGCTAATTGTTTCAGTCGTTGCTTTTTGTCGTCCTTTTCTTTCTCGTTGATTATTCGTCGTACTTGACGTGTCTTTATTTTCTTTGACAATATTCCACTTTCCACCGGCTGAGCCATTACATTGTGATTTAATAGAATTATGTCCTTTGACCGACTTGTCTTTTTCGACTTCATTAATATCAAAATCATTTACAGAACTGTAAAATATAGAAATGCTAAATAGATGAATTTTCAGAATGTATATAGACTAAAATGCACTTTTTTGTTACTTACGTAATCCTTTCTATAAATTGTAAATCATTGGAAGATACAGTAGTACCATTTGTATGTGCATATTTTTTGTCACTCTTTTCAGACTGTGATGCTTTTTCAGCATTATGCTTAGAGTGTTGGTCCTCCTGTTTCTCCCCTTTATCAAGAGACTTTCTCTGATTGTTTTTATTCGCATTTTGCGTTTGTGACACTTGTGAATTACTATGAACTCCTCCATTTTGCATGCTTGTATCAGCAGAGGCATTGCCAATTCCTAAAATACAAATACATTAATTATGTAATCTCTATTTTAAAAACATTTTATAGTATAAAGCTGAAAACTGTAAAAAATACATGCTACCTCTACTTTTCTCTGGACTTGGGTTGTACTGTGCAATTGGCCTATGTTGCTGCGATTTTGAACTATGTTCTACTGCTACTGTAGATATTTGTGCTTGCAGCTGCACATGTGGTTGTAGTTGCTGTTGCAGACTAGCTGTTTGCTGTTCTGCAGGCAACGCTTGCTGCAGTAATTGTAAATAGAATTCGTTTTCTTTTGCTACATCTTTTTGTTTTCTCTGATGAAAAAATTAAAGAATTGAGTTAAGGGTTATGAAACAGCTTTATGAAAGGTATAGATAGTAAACTAACCATTCTCATTCTGTAACCAACATAACTTTTGAAACCAAACCCTAATGTTACTACAGGATAGCCAATGCTAAAAGAACAAATTAAATGTTATAAAATTGTAAAAAAGTTTTTTTAAATATAATAGAATGAAATAAAATTTTAATATTTCTTACCAATGAGCTGCAAACGGCCTGCAGAGATCCAAATGAAATGGCATATAACGTAGATCTCTTAATCGTACAGCTGCTTCCACATACAGAAACAGTAACCATAGCATCACAGTTGGTAGGCACACACCTTTATCTGCAGGTAAAAATATAGATTATCTTTTCAATTCCATTTGAATTTGCTAATTAGCTTATAAATAGATAATTCAAACGCACCTGTGTGCCAAACATACTGCACCCAAACATATGTACTGGCTGCGAAGAACAGCCAATGAGTTGGGATGAAGAAGAAACAAATCATGTCTGACGTAATTGCAATACAAATAAAAAATACAGAGAAGGCCTGTGGAAAATGATGCAATATTTAATTATTATTAAGATAATGTTGGACAAACCTCCGTGAAAAGAAACTTCTAATTTCAATTTTACTTACCAAGCCTTGATACTTAAAAGAATCGTAAACGCTTCGAACTAGTAGCCAGAATGGCCACAAAAATTCAAAACGGAATTCTACAATGAAGTCTGCTAACATCACCGCGACCCATATTACAAGAAACTTCAGGTACAGAAGTGTACTGAAAAGAAATAATTTAATTATGAAAAATTGTTTGCAGTTTTGAAAACAAACTTAAATAAAGACTGGATTTATTTATAAAATTTCATATTTATTCAAAGTTTTAGTTGTAGAAATGATATCAGTTTGCTCCAGAATATACAAAGACAAATCAAGTATTTTGTAAAAATCAAAACAGAGATTATAAGCTGTTATTTAATAAAAATGTACTTGGGAGATTAGCTTATCATAAAAATATCAGAAGTCACATAAAAGTAAATTAGTCAAACAAAGGGACCAACAAAAATTTACAATTCAAACAAAGCAGCACGTTTCCGCGTCTACGGGACTGAATATCAATTATTGTGAAGCTGAAGCCCGTAAAAAGCACGGTATTATGAGAAAAAAGCTCGACCGTGGCCTGCAAGAAAGCTCGCGTCTCTTGTAAACAAGAGTCCCTGGCCTCTCTCTTTCTCTCGTTAGGAAGAGGCGAGTATCGCTACCATTCAAGGGAAGCGGTGCACCGTCCCGGGGAGGAAAAAAGCACAGGCCAGGGCCATTGGAAGCTTCCACTCGCCCTGATCCTTTCTCTTCCTCTGGCGCTCCGGGAGCCGTCGTCTTCGCAGCATCATTGCAGTCGGTTTTTTGGTTATTTTTAAAAGGTGCGAGAGGGATAGAGAGATATCTTGCGCGCGGCCATTGTGCGCGAATTAACACACAGGCAAATATCGGGCCTTGGTCTCGGAGCTCGCCTCCCGCAGGGCCTCTCTCAGCACCTCTCAAACTCGGGGCCTTGGACCCACGCGGGACGTCCCTCGATTGCCGTTTGCATTCTCTCACCTTCCGTAGATTCCTTCGGTGATCTTGTTGCGCTTTAAGGGCCTCCGGAGCTTGCCGCACTCGGCATTTCTTCTCTTCATATTCCTCGGGCACTTTCCAGCGCAGCCAGTCTGCAATCCTCTACTTGGTCGAAGATCGGCGGCGGCGGCAGCAGCGGTGGCTGCTGCGGCAACAACACGGCCAGGGCGCGAACACGAACGCAGACGCGCGCGAGCGCGACACACGCGAAAGAGCAGCCACGACGACGAGTACAGAGGAGAGAGGCGCAGCAGCAGTAGCAGCACCAGCTCACCTATACAGATTCGTGACGACGGCGGCCCGAGAGAGAAAGAGAGAGAGAGAGAGAGAGGGCGAACGTGCTCACGAAGCAGGCGCGCGCGCGCAGCAGCGAGCTGCACTCGGTCCGTGCAAGTGCACTGTTAGCGGGAGAGGGAGAAACACCCCGCGCAGCGAGGCCCCCAGGAAGCGACAGAGACGGCACGAGCACGCCGAGGGCTGGAAACTCTCTCTCTCTCTCTCTCTCTCTCTCTCTCTGTTGCTGCTTGCTGCTTGCGAGCTTACAAATCGTTTCGTCTCTTTCTGACTCTCTTCCGTCTGCTAATGGGTTAAGAGCGCGCGCAACACTATTGTTTCCGTGCGCGCTTCTGTTGTCACTCGCTCTCGCGCATGAACTCGCGCTCTCTTCTCCCTCTCGATTTTTTTCCAGCCTTCCGTAGCGCGCTGCCGCCCGGCAGCAGTTAACGGCAGCTGAAGCGCGCCCGAGGAAAGTCTCTTTACGGGAGCAGCTGATTGGTCTCAAGCGACCCGAAGCGCGCTTTTTTGGAAAACCTGTTTACCGTAACGTTTACTGATCTTGGCAGGCGAACCCATCCACTAACTTTCAGCGGCTTTATCTCTCTCTCTCGCTTGTCTGACACCCACTCTTTGGCGAGTGCGGCTCTTTATTTTTACTTGTTTATCCGGCTCGTTTTATTGTGCAATTTATTATTCTAGAGAAGAGGTGCGAAAAAAATGGGAAAAAAATATGTGGGCTCGCATATCCCTCGCGTACGGTCTCGCAGGCGGACGAGGCGAAGTTTATAGAAGAGAGAAGGACAGAGAGCGCACAGCTGGTGCGTTTGAAGCGCACACTTGCTGCGCGCGCGAGCTCTTTTTCAGGAGGTTTCGTGCATGTATACGTACGCGGGCAAGCAGACAGGCAAGCGCACGTTTCGACTCGACGAGGCCTTTATCGATCGCAGATGTCTCATCGGCCCTCTCGCTCGCTCTCACGGGTGGCGTGCGCGCATCACCACCACCACCACCGCCGACGTCGCCGACGTCGACGCCGCCACAATGCGCTTCGCGCTCTGCGGTCACAGCTGATTTCCGATTTGCCACATATGTGACTTGTTGATTTATCGCGAGCTGCCTGAGAGACTAGCTTGTTCTTTGGCCAAGCACGGCGTACTTATACTTACTTACGGGCAAAGAGGATTTAGGGCTTTTTTAGCTCTCGCGTGAGGTTTCTTTTGAACTCGAGTCGAGTTCGCACAGCCGCGAGATCGGTGAACGACCCCGTGGCGTTACGTGTGAGAGCTGCTCTAAGAAAATTGAAATTAATATTTTTTTTTTAACTTTTTATTAATAAGGTTTTAATGATAAAAAATTTTGCGTTAATTTTAGATTTTCTCTTATAAGTTATTTTACTTACAAAGATTATTTTTTGAACAGTTTTAAAAATATATATAGAATATATGCATCTCATCTTTATTTAAAAAATAAAAAATAATATACGTTTACTTTATATTAATAATTATAATGTAAACTATTTAATTGGTCGCAAATTATATATTTGACTAATATTATTTAAAATTAATGTACTGCTTATACTATAATTATTTACAAGAGCGTTAGGTAAATCTTTTGTACATTAATACTTTGAAAAATAATTTAAGAATGATAAAGTTACTTGATGCATTATAATATTATTATTCTGAAAATTAAGAATCAAAATACGTTTAAACAAGAATTTCAAAGCAATTTTTTCAGAGATAATTTACTTAACAAAAAGAGCTTATAACAGGTAGCATCTTTCTCGGGTAAGTAGGTAAGAAGCAAAGCAGCTCCACTATAAGATGCAATTAGTACTTCAGACGACTAAAACTTCGGTGACTTCCCTCTTGCGAAGCAGCCCGTCAAAGTCTTGAATTTCTGCCTGCACCTCGGTGAAACGCAAGCTGTTCTACCAAGAAAGTCGGATGCAGCTGCAGTACGGTCTTGCCCACGCTGTCTCTCTCTCTCTCTCTCTCTCTCTCTCTTAGCGGTCGACTTCGTTTTCTTCTTTTATGCGGGCCTCGCTTCGCTTCGCCTCGCCCTTTACTTTTTTCTGAAAAAAGAGCCGGAGAAAGAGTAGGCTCGCGCGCGACGGTGCTTTGTTGCGCGTAGGAAGCAGCGCTTGTTTCTGCACTCGCCGCCGAGCTGCTTTGTTCCGGCATTTTGCTAGTGCTTTAATAATTGAGATTATCGTTCCTTTGTGCAGGACGAAAAGATGTTTTACTTGAGATTTTAGATATATTTTAGTATACTATTTTATTTTGGAATAAGCAGTCATTTTTATAATACTTTTCATTTTTGGAATAAGTTTCAGTAAAATCGTGAAATTCAAAATTTACATAATTTCAAATTGTAAATTAAAATGATTTAGCGCTGAAATAAACGTTTTTCAAAGTTGTTAGTTATTATAGTCTTCCGCAACCGGTACAGTTAAATTAAAATTATATGTTTTCTGTCTCGTCACGTTTATGGACCACGAACATTTGCCGGAAATTTAGAAAACAACGGTTTGTTATTTCCTTTCTGATTTAGTACAGGGTCAAAAATTACTTCTTTATTTGATCCAGAATTTTAATTAATATACTAAACTATATTTTAGAAATTAATGCAGGAATGAAAAAATTTTGTCTACTATTTAAATTTTTAATAATTAAATTTCTAATTTAAAGTATTTATTTTGAAGTGATTAAAATTAAGTTAATCATTCCTTATAATAATAAACCAATATTGTCAGCAAGCTAATTAGTTCTGTCTATTATAAATTTAAAAATATTTATTTTACGATTTAAATGAAAGTTAATTTAATTGTAAATGATGTTGAAAAGTTGAAAACAGTAGCTTGAAGAAAAAAAAAGATATCCTTATGCATATTTATCGAAGTGGAAAGTTCGTGATCTCTCAACATTATGAATTATTAAAGCAGAGGGAAGTTTTTGTCCCTCACTGTTTGCGCGAACTAAATTATCAATGGTGTATGACAAATAGAGTTATTAAATCTGTTTAGACGATTCGAAAAAATTAATATTCATAATAAATTTAATAAGATAATTTACTTGATCGTAAAAATAAGAGATTATAAATTGTTGAATAATAAATGTGTTTCATACTCTAATAAAAGTTACGTTTCAATTAGTATAACTAATTAATTCTTAAAAAGACGCGTCTCATTTTCCAGTGCGTTAGAAGCACTGAAAAATAATGTAGCTTTATCACAGAATAATAAGACGCACAATTGTACAAAAAGTTTGCTTTATTTGTAATCAAGTATCATTAATCTTAAGTAGCAAACTACAAAATAAAATACATTTTCTGCAATTGGGGAAGTCGGGCAACTCTTACAACGGTAAGACGAAGCGATTTAAATGGAATACACGATTTTTTTGACTTTTCCTCCGAGCTCTCGGCTCGTCACAAATCTTAGGTACTTAAAAATACAAAGCGCTTAAACATATATCTATATAATAATTCGCGGGAGATTAATCGCTCTGCGAACGTCGCCAGGTATATCTCAAATAATTGCTTCTCACGAATACACCTACGCG
Organism: Ormyrus pomaceus; assembly: GCA_900474385.1. Classification (NCBI taxonomy): domain Eukaryota; kingdom Metazoa; phylum Arthropoda; class Insecta; order Hymenoptera; family Ormyridae; genus Ormyrus; species Ormyrus pomaceus. The sequence goes on from UCOM01000186.1 coordinate 75,550, forward strand.
ATTGCGATCAATGGCAACAAAGTGACTGAAGCTCGCACCCGGAAAAATCTTACAGCCCGTTAAAATACGAGCGGGTTGTAACGATGCAAAATCCGCACAAGGTACTATAACGTCGCGCCTTAAAGTACGTAGATGATGATGCACGATATGTTGGATCGAGCTTTTAGTAATTCACGTGGGATAACGAATGAACACATTATCTCAATCACAGGTTTGCGTAAGATCTGAATCTTTCACATGTCCATCTCGAATTGCTCTGCAGACTCGTCAGGGGTCTCTGTAATCAAACGTGAAAGGGAATTAAAAGTTTGTTTAATTAACATGAAACGCGTATTATGTAGAAGCAGATTGATATATGACTTGCTTTGTTTTTAACGACAGGATGAATCATTTTTTAAATTTTATGTAAAAACAGTACGGGTGAATGCACGTGATTGAACATGTTTATTTGAAAATACTTATATCTATACGTGACTTTACAATTTAGATAAAACTAAAGTTTGTTTTGAAAAATATGTTAAGCTCGTTAAAAGTAGCCGTATAATAATTTTTATGGGCAATTTTTTTATAAGCAATAATGTTTTAACTATGAGTGCCAAGTTAGGCTTATCATTGTACACCGAAAACAACGTAAATTCTATTGTCACCGTAAACTTCCTATTCAAGGAATGTTTACACATCGTAACAATTCGTTTGAACAAATAATAACTAAAAAACATCATATCTACATGTCAGTGCGAGAATTAAAAGTCGCTTGTTTTCCTACAATTTAGGAAGGCTAAATGACGAGATCCAAGTTATCATACACGTACCTTTAATCGGTGGACTCGGTGTCTTAACAGCATTATTAGCATTATTAGCGTTGTTGGTCGTGCCCTTGAGAATATTGTTCGGCATGGAGGGCATACCTTTGGGAGGCGTCCGCGAAATCGGCGAATTTCGGAGATTCATGAGAAATGCTCGCTCGTACACAATGCGGGTACCTGCAGGCAATATATTTTTTTTATTTATTAAAGGTCGCTGGTTTTTCGGCCAAGAATTTTTATTTCGTGATCTTTTGGAAGAATTTTAATTACTACTATATATATCGTTATTTGTATGAATAAAATAAATTGTTTTTGGTATATGAAAAACTTAAACATCGCCTTAAAAATATAAGCAATCAATTTTCTAAGATATTAAGTGCGACTTATTATGAAAAAGCTTTTCAGTAACAAAATGTGTTTTCGTATACTTCTTATCTTAAAAAAGTTATGAATTGGCATTTACTCAGCATCTTTTTTACGTAAACTCGAATAGTTCGCAGATTTCTTGCGCAAAAGCTGCTGTAATAATACCATAATAGATCAATCTGATCTGTTTACCATTGAACATTTTTATTATAATGATGTTTTTTTACGAATTCTCAAGTTACATACGCTATTTGCTTGTACGTTTTCAGTACTTTAATCGATTCGAGCGAAATTCTTAAGTCAAAAGTATAAAATCCATATTATGAATCATTAATGTGAATTAATTTTTCCAACGTTAATATTTACGCTTATTTAATTTTTAATGGATTTATGCAAAGGAAGTATTAATTCATCATATTTGCTAAAATTTTATTTTGGTAATCAGTAATTTATTAATTAAAGATAATATATATAATGTAGTGTAGCAAAAACAGTTTTCACGATGTCTGAATTGCTGCCTAATAATTATTCATTTTGAGATTCTGAATTTAGCAAAAAATTCGCAAGTTATTCGATAGAAGAGTTCCGATAATTTATCTCGATAGTGACCTAAAAATTAGTTGTCAACGCTTACGCAATATTTTGATGAAAGAATGTTTTTATATGTGGATACGAAAAGGTCGTACATTCATAAGAGAGCCAATAGGTATATTCATATACATTCACGAATGTAAAGTTTGCTTTTGACTGGTATTTGAACGTAGCGAATGTCAATATGGAATACGAGGATGGAGTGCTAAAAAATTGGAAATTATTCGTTCAAAATCCCGTGGAAAGAGATAAGATAAAATCGTTTGTTCAAATTAAAACCTACATTTTCTTTTACGAATTCTTAATAATGCGTATAATATCATTATTTAAGGAGACTGAATAACGCTTAATTTAACCTTTATCTAATAAATTAAGTGTGTATTCCAAATTATCGTAGCAAGTGTAATGTAGAAGAAAGTCATAGCTTGTTCGAAAGTGTGAAAGTAAAATTTGCATTTCTATTTATACTATTTTATGTCCATCATCACGTGAGTTTTGAAATAAAAACCTTATGAGTGTAAGGGTATATAGCCCAGCTGTATTACGAAACTGAGCATTTCTTTATGTTAAAGTGTATATATTTCGTGACTATCAAGTATTAAGGAAAGCTAAAATTAAATTCGGAAAATTGAGTGGTCGAGAATAAATAAAACACTCTTGAACTATTGATTAAAATAATACAATGGGTGCCACAAAACATTGTTATTATGCATTTTAAACGTACTTTCTATCTTTTAAAACCTGTGGTACTTTGACTTTTTTTGACGACATAATACATAATTAGATACACCAGTTGATAAATCAAACTGGGCAATTCTATTTGAACTCTGAAACTTTAATGTAGAATTTTGAGATCAAAAACCTTTTTGAATACTATTATTAATTTTGAATTTAAAATTAATGTACGTTAATAATATAATGTTCTCCACGAAGCAATAGTATACAAATATTTCTAAATATTTCCATTATACGCGAACATTTGTTTGTCTGACGTAATTCGTTCAAACTACTATGATGCAAAATTGTAACCAGCCGTTTTCAGCGGGCAAAAATCATTCGAAGCATTAAAAAGATATTCCAGGCAGGCATCGCGTAAATAACAGACATCTTATAAATAACAGACTAAAAATGTTCCGAAATCTGACTTCGGTTCCGATTTTATAAACAGTCCAATCAATAACCCCCAGATTAAAAAGACCAGCGTCCATAAAAAAAAAGACGCCTACAAAGCGCTACAAAGTGGTATCGCGCGGCGCTAAACTTATCTTATAGGCACCGACTTGGCCTCGGTAAAACCGTACGCATACCACGTAGAGCGGAACAGAAAAAAAAAAATAATAAGAGGGGGGGCACACGCGCCGAGCGATAAATCGCGTTTGTTTTTCATAGATCGCCGTTAAATTAACCTTGCAGGCGGTGTTGACCGCGCCCGGCTCCCGGGTTTTTCGTGTGCTCGCCGCGCGCTCTCCTCGGCTTAGGTATTTCGAAGCGCGTGCCAAAATTCGTGTGTGTCGGCGTCGTAAAGGCTGCGGATATAGACAGGCATTAAAATGCAATTTCGAGCGCTGCCGCGCGGCGCCCGGTGACTCGTTGCTTTCGTTGTTTATTACTTTAAATACGATTTTCCGAGGAGCCTCGAGGACCGCCTAAGCGAGCGATTCGCGCGAAAATGCAAAGATTCCACGAGGTGTTTTCGCGGCAATTGAGCTGGCGAATAATTCGACGATGAGTAAAGATGCGGTTGAATAACTTTTTACTGAGGAGTTAAGAGTGTTTATGAGATCGAGAGAGGGCGTTTTTGTGATTCTGCAATTATTTCATTGTTTACAAAGTAAACGTAAGAAAACTTTGTAAGATTGTTATGAGATGAATGGAATGAATAATAAATGCGCAAAGATAGCAATTTACTGCATCTAATTACGTTCGTTTAATTTGACGAATACTTCAAACATGCTAATATTAGCTTTTTGTCTTCGTTCATATTAAATTTCAATTTTTATAATTAACTTGTTATTTAAAGTGCTTATAAATAACACATTTATTTTCTATCCCAAAACTAGAATGTCATATCAAATCAAAACAAACGACGTCAAATATCCTCCGGATCCGGCAATTACGCAATTACGTCGCTGGCTAATTTAAATAGCCGATAAGCACGACCGGCAGTTTGAAATATATAACCCGCCGAGAGATTCCGGGGCACGAAGTATGAGCGAAAACAAAGGATCTAAAAGAGTCCAACAGCCGGAAAATCAATCGACCCGCGGTCGAGATTCCGCGGCTATTTTCCAAAGCTTCCCTCTCCTTCTCGCTGTCGCCCTGGTCGTTACGACTCTTTGTTCTCTCTCTCTCTCTCGCTTTCTCTCTTATTTCTCCCCCTGCTCTTTTTGGAGTCCGGCGCTATTCATACCGCCAACCCTCCTCCGTCGACGTCTTCGTCGCATCGGCCAAAGGGCTGCGAAGCTCTCTCGGCTCGCGACTCTATCTGCCGGCGGTCTTGTCTCTTTTGTACACACGAGGGGAGAGCTTGTCGAGCGCGGCGTCGCGGCGTTGGTGCGCTTTGCATTTGGCACGCCGCGAGAGCACTCTTTTTTTTTCCAAAGTTTAAGTGTCGTAAAATCGTTGCGGGAGTTCGCGAACGCCTTCGAGAACGTCTCCGCGCGCCGAGTTCGCGTCGAGTTTTTTCGAGTCGGGAGGTGTGGTAAAAATAAGTGGGGTTTAAATTTTGCGCTTCGAGAGGAGAAAACGTTAAAAATAAGAAAATGTAAACGGAATTTTTTGTTTGAATATTGATTAAAACAAAATATATTGAGAGGTGCGAAAAGTTTATGCGGATGAAAATAAAAAACGGTATTGATTAACAGCAATTTTTATATCGTACCGATTGGAAAAATTGTTCAATTCACTTAATTAAATTAGCTTTACCGAACCGACCACTGATTTTATCGTTTGAACGATTGTTGTTTATCTTATTTCGTTAAGTTATGCCGCTGACCCGGTTTTATTTTTAGTAACAAACATTTTTAGCGTGAAAAGAAATTTTATAATAACGCAAATAACAATCGGAGCTTATTTCTTTTGAGTAAAAATTTACACCGACACCTTGTTTACCCGTATCGCTCGCCTTGCATATTCATCTGCTTTATTCATAAGCGAGAATACATTAAATGTAGCTACTAAATTAAAGCTTTCTACATTCAGCAGCAAGTATTCTCACTTCGCCTATACAATCCCCGCGTTTTCCCGCTCCCTCCGATTCCGAAAAATATCTAGCACCGTCCCCTCCTTTAAAATATCGAATTATTCCCCCCCTCTCCCCGCAAAGGAAAGTTCGCCCCTCCCCCCTCATCGAGTGACTTCTTTGGCATCGTCCTCAAGGTTAAGAAGGCCCTCGACGGATGCTCGCGCGTCGTTTTTCCGGCGCGCATGCACACCGCTTTCCGCGCGCGCGGCGCTACTCGCTCGAAAAAGTGCGCAGTTGTACACACTTAGCCGCGTATACGTATCGTTATACTGGCACTTGGCAACGCGCGCTGAAAAATAGGCGCGACGAGAGGAGAGCGCGCGCACACGTGCGCGCGCGCGGCGCTGTGTTTTTCTCGAACCTCTCGTTATACAGCGATAGTCCGCGCGCGGATTCGCGAATACGAGTATATTTCGAGCGACGATCCGCTGCCTTTTTTTTCTTTTTTCTTTTCCTCGTTTCGGAGGATGTTCCGCGCGGGGAACGAGACGGTTTAGTTTGCTCGGGAGGCTCGGAGGATTAAATTATGGAGATTTGACGGCGGTTTTGGCGGAGGAGGAACTGGTTTCGGAGCGGGAAGTCGCTATAAACATGGAAATTGGTGATTTTTTTTTTTGGCTGTTAAAATGTACGCGCAATTTATTATTGTTTTGCGAGGCCCAAGGATTATATGAGAGAATTTCGCAATGGGCAATGTCGATACGGTAAACAATTTTTTATGGATGTTGACGCGAAAAATGTTAATTTAAATAACGCAACCGTTTCTGATTTGCATTTTAAAATGAAATTTTATGATTTCATTAATCACTATACACCACAAAAGGAGAGATAAAATGTTTATTTTGAAAGCCATTTGTTTAGATAATGTATAAACTTGAATCATGAGTGAGACATTTCAAATATTATGCTTAAATATTGTGCGTAAAACTCCTTGCTTCAGCGCACAAAAGAAAAAGTTTATCAGCTGCAATAACGAAGTGAGTGATACTCAGATAACGCTTATGTTATTTGCATATAAAAAATGTCTACTGTCAACAGAACGTAAAATTACTAATTTTTTAAATAAAAATTTACCTTTAATAGAATATTTAAATTTTTTTATTTTAATTTTCCTAGATACAAAAAGAAAAACGTAGATGCTAAAAGTGGAATAATTAAAGTGTGATTCAAGCATTAGATCCGGACTGATCAACACTCAGATATGCAGTCAGTTGTCCGTTATTCACACAAAGTAATCTGCCAAAGATAAAAATTCATGCCGCCGCATTTTAAAATTTCTTACCGAGCTTTTATCGCTCCGCGAAGCATTTTAAAAAATAGTCATCAAGTTAAACGAAACGCGATATTCGCCGCGATGTATATACGCGAGGAAGCCTTTGACTAGCAAAAAGATCGTTACCGGATTGCAGTGCGCAAACAATTTCATTCAAGTCCTGAATTCGCTCGCGAAAAACCGCAGCCTATTTATCCGAGCGTCCATTGGTCAGTGTCCCGTTGCAGAAGAGGATAAAGGTTAGATTGAAGCGCGAACGCGCCACTATTATGCCACCCGTGTTTACCACTCGCTCCCATCATCATTACGTAATTGTAGTGTTTGCATCGCGAGCCACGCCGCGCGCGAGAGCTCATTTTTAATCGGGACGCCGCGTTCAAAACACTTGGCTCCTCTTATGAAAATGAAAGCGGGACGAAAACACGCTAAATCGGGCGAGAACGCGCGGCTCTCTCGATCGTCTCTAACAGGTGAACAAACTTGAAATTTTTTTGAGCGGAGAGAGAGCGCGAGAGTCTTGTGCGCATGTGATTTAAACCAGATCGCGCGCTCGCGAGATCAATAAATTCTCGCGAGCAATTACTTTTCCGCGTTTCGACACAAAATAAGCGAGAAAAATTTGCTCCCGCGTTATATCGGATTTGTCGAGTCAATCATTCCTATACCGAGTCGGGTTCCAAACACGTGTTCCGGCAAAACAAACAAAGGAAAAAAAAAGACCTTGGCGCGTTTCTGCTACGCGCGGACAGCGCTCCGCGAACATCCAGCTTCGCAGGCAAAATACGCGTGTCGGAGAATCGCGGGCCCGTAAATGATTTAAGTGAAAAAAATGCGGATAATACCCGCGGCGGTAAGGGCGAACGGAGCTACTAACCTCCCGGTGTGGTGGAGAAGAGAGTGCCTCCGGGCGTGGAGGAGTAGTTGGCCGGGAGCTGGTTCTCGTTCTCGATTATGACATTCTTCGTGGCCGGGATGTTCTGACTCTGGGTGGCCTGCCTCGCGATCGGAGACGCGGACATCTTTCCTGGCTTCTTGGCGAATGTGATGCGACTACGGAGCAAGTTCGGGCGTAACTGAGGAGAAAAAACACAGCGGCAGCGGCGTGGGTTCGCAACTTCGCAGTCTCTCTCTCTCTCTCTCTCTCTATTGATAGCGAGAGGCGTGTGATTTTACGCGTGTTTATGTGCCGCGCAGGGACCAACACGTGAGCGTTGCCGTACTCACGAACGACGCAGGCGTATTATACGAGCTAGAAACGCACGGTGCTGCCTCGATCTGTCGTCGGCTGGTCTGCTGCGTAGTTCGACACACTGCTGACTGCTTGTTATTCGAGTGTGTGGGTACTTATACGCACGTGCCGGGTCGCGGAGAATTTTGCCAGGGTTTGCTGGGCGATGGTAACAGGGGGGAATCGAGCATCCATGGGCTTGGACAGGACGGAAATGTGTACTAGTATCGGGACGGTTTTGATACTGTCACTGCGCAGTATTGACGTTGCGGTTGATGTAATTGTTTTGATGAAAGATTAGAAGCCGGAAAATTGATTATGTTGATACGGTTAATCGATTCGGTTGATTTGGCTGGGGAATTTTAAAAAATTGGTTTACGTCATGATTCATAAAAGTGTAAATAAAATATTTGTGGCACTCAAATATTTGACAATTATTTATAGGTTGAAATTTAGGAAAGTTTTTTATGTTTATTTGAATGACAGCGATCGTCTGGTTTTTTGATTATAACGCAGCTAAAATCCAACTGCGTTCATAAATGAAGCCAGCAAATTGTTTTAATTTATTTTATGATAATTAAAATTTGTATTAATTATTGCAATGTTTTTAAATTAGAAATGTTTTTTTAATTGAATGTAAAAATTTTATTTATAATCAATTGCGCACTGTGATTTGGGTTTTTAATCTTACAACAATAATTAATAGAACAATTTTATTAATAATAGAAGATTCATTTAATTTTAAGTTCGTGTACGAAGAAATGAAAAGTTAAAAACAAAAACGTTCAGGAATATTTTGAGCGTTAGAAAATAATTGATCTCCGTGCTAGTCATTTCAAAATATTACCAGCGGATAATTTGGGACCAGTAAAGTTCCGGCGGGGCGCACTATAGCCGCACGGCCGTGCGGCATTTGAAGTCGGTAAAGCAGAAATTGATAACGGTAACTTATCGATGTAAGTTAAAGTAGAAATCAATATTTGATTAGACCAGCTGATAAAGAAGTTTATGATTTTGCAGACCTTTTTATTTAAATTTAAAGGAAAATAAAAATGTGTACTAGTAAAAAGCAATTAAATTTAAAAGAAATCTAATAGCTCATGCAAATCAGTAAAAATTTAAATTAAAATTAGAAAATTTTAAATAACAGTAGAAAGAGATATCATAATTATTATATTGACTTCGTAAATTAAATAAAAATGTATAATCAATATATTTCTCTCCCAAACCGCTTGTCGTGATGAATGTTTGTTTATTTTTCACGCAACATTGACTTATAACGCAATTTTTCTCGTCCAGCCACTCATAAATTGACCCATCCCCTCTACTTAAAGATGAAGTTATAAGTAACTTCCCCTCATCAATCGCCTTAACATTATGAAAACTTTCCGGAACTTTCGTCCAGCTCCTCCACAGGTATTACCACATCATCTCGGAAGTGTCGAGAAACTTTCACGACCACGTTTGTTTCCTTCGTACCCTTCAACGTGTCCAATATATCAGAAACACCCAATGAAACGTCGATGGAACGGAGCTAAAAATTTCAAACCACCTGTTACGCGGGTATCTTCGTGTTTACATTCTGGCTTTTACATGCCCTGTTTAAAATTTTACAACTCCGCCAGATCCGTTTAGCGTCTCTAGATATCTCGTGTTGTCGCAATTTTCTATTTCATTTCTTTAAGAGTTGGATTGTGAACGTTAGATTTTTTAATTTTTAAGAAAAAAATGATCAATTTTTTGGCTTTCTTAATACTTTAAAAATGTGACAAGTATATTTACCGCACACTGAAAATAAAATTTCTTGAAATTAAAGAAAGCTTCATTGCGGGCAATCGGTTAAATATTTTTTTGATTCAAATAAAAGATTCTTTTATTCAAAGAAATTTTCTTTAAAAAAAGAAAATTTATTTCCATTAAAAAGGAGTTTCTTTGAATTAAAGAATGTTTTCTTTAAAAATATTTAACCAATTACTCGCAATGAAGTTTTCTTTGATTTCAAGAAATTTTTTTCTCAGTGTAGAATTTGATTATTTAAAATTGCGGAAAATTAATGAGTAGATGAACAAAATATTTTATGAATATTAGGATTGAATAAATGATAACGTGCTGATCTCTGCTATATCTAAATCATTTATTGAATTTCCGAGGATCCTGCGCATAACAGTCCTTTCAAAGCAAAATTGTAATATATTAATTAACATTGGAATTTGATAATTGACTAATTACCGTCATAATAATTTTACCTTTGAAAAGGATAATTACATATATTGTGCCATCGGGAATTTGATAAAATCTTTATTAGATCGCAGGGCATTGTCATTTATCGAAAAATGAGCTCTTTTTTATGAATACTTTATATTTGCCGACCAAACGGATGATTGAATAATAATTGGTCATCGATAAGCCTTTGTGTACAAATTCTTAAAGCAAAGATAGGATGGTCCGTGCTATTGATACAGCCAATGTACACATAAGTATTATCTGCTTGAAAAACGTTTTCAGTCCGAGATGGATTACGTGAAAATCCTTGAAAGAGATAGGCCACCCATACATTCTTATAAGTTAAACTTTTCCGAAGGATTTCTCGAAACTTTGGAAGAATTCTATTTGACGCAGTGACTTGTAATCCATTTCTTTTATTATCAGCCAGCAGACTTCAAACACGAATTCATTGTATAAAATTATATCAGATTGGGAACGCAACTTCCGCAATTAACTTTCATAATTAACAACCGTAAGCAACAGGTTTTGTGAAATAAATAATGGACCTCTCGTATGGTTACACGAGCAAAGCTGGCAGATAACGCTCCAACGCGTGCGAAGTGCTACCTCGCACGGATTAAATCTTTATCTCCTGATCCTATGCAACATATCGTGAGGCCGTCGAGAAAAAGTAGGAGATAAAAGCTCGCCAATCAATAAAAGATAGAATCTAATTCAACTTTCTTGTCGGATCAAGTGAGGGGTGTTATTGAAAAACTATAAGAACAATGTATTGCATTCGTTGCGTTAATGTAGTACGATTTTTATGATCTTTTTAGAGGTAATAAACTCTGCTATCTTCTGTAACTTTATGGGGTGTACAGAAAATGATTTTGTACATCATATCGCGTAATGCGCCTCGTAAAATAGCGAATTAAAATTATTTACGAACCTTTTAGGTACACGTATATACAGTAAATGATGATTTTTTAAAGTATTAATTAGTCTTGAAAAGGTGTCAAAGTTAATAATGGAGTATTAAATTATGAATAAATTATCATTTTTTGTAATAAAATGCGCTTGATAAAATAAACGAGGGAAAATATTTCGTTTAAATGTTAATCTTTTTGATTTTCGAAATTCAGTATTTGCAAAAAAATTGTAACTCCTCTCTTCCTTTCGTCGTAAGAATTTGCGCATTAACGAATAAGTTATTTCTTTATGAAGACACAAATGTCTTCATTATTATATTCCCTGAAAAATACTGCACCCATCATAAAAAAACAATAATAATTTCACGACCCATAAAAATACTGGCTTATCCATTTCGGGCGGCCCTCTAATTCCCGCCATCCATTCGCTCGTCCGATTACCGAGAAATGCGCGCCTTCCAATAGAAACTCGCCCCCGCGCTAAAAAATTCCCGGAACGCAAAGTCCCAAGTGTAATTCCTCCGTCGGCAAAAAGCCCGGCGGAAGGCAACGAACCGCGCGCGCGCGCGCTCTCTTTTTGCGCGTCGCGCCGAATCGGTCGCTCGGAAATGAAGAGGCGATATTTGCGGGTCGTTCGCCCGGAATTCGGAGCGCACTGCGCACTGCGCGCGTTTCATTTTCAATTGAACCTCGCGCAATCTCTTTTTTCCGGTTCTTCTTCGCGTTAAATACTCTTTCCGAGCGGGACGGTGGCCGCCTCTTGAAATATTTAACGGCAAACAAGCGGGAATGTCGGTTGAATTGACCGGAATCCGATTTGTTGTTGCGTGAAAATGAGAATTACTGATAATGCTTACATATACATTTTATGGATTAAATGTATTTGATACGGGAATCGAATTAAAGCATTATTACAAACATAAAGATTTTCCTTTTTAAATAGTATTATAATTCGCTTTTACGCTTATCTTAAAATATTATTTTTTTTTTTTTAACTTTATGACAAGCTAAGGAAGCTAATACGTTCCAATGAATTGGCAGCGGTTTTTTTAATTCTTTAATCTGCTGAAGTTTCATAATTACTTTAGTGTTTTAATTGAATTTATATAATAATGCTATATCTTATGTAGACATTGTTACCAACGCAGTAAGGACAAAGCTGATTGTAAAAGTCTAATGTCTTCAAGTTTAGCGTCAGAAAGTTTTTCGCAAAATGAATGCTCTCGACCTTTCAATCTCGTGCTTCATCATCCTGCGTCTGCCAGGCAGATTAAAAAGTATTTAGAACTTTCGTAGATTGAAACAAATTTGCTTTTCAGTGCATTACCTTTTGTTATTCAACCGTGAAATATATATATCGACAATGCAATCGAAATGCATTTTATATCGACCGGAAAATAGCTTTTCACTTTCAATCTGCACTTCCGCGGCCGCGACGTTTGCTCCCCGACGTTTGTCAATCGATACCTACCCAAGTCTATGCGCATAAAGCGCAACGTCTGGGTGTTTTACAACAATCGAGCATTACTTTGTCGGTAATGTTCGAGCAACTGTCGGCGCCTTGCATATAAAAATCTCTGCCCGCTGCTTTGTTTTCTATTTGCAACGACTCGTCTTGAATTTATTAGTAATTATAAAGTAGTACGCGGCTTTTATGCTTTTGAAAGTTTTCATATCTGCAGTGAAATTTCTGGTAATGCGATTGGTTTTTGGATTGAATGTAATGAGAAATGGACTCTAATAAACAACTAATTTTTTAATCTGAGAAAATTTTCGATTTTCTATCCGTGGAGGCGGAAAGTGAACATTTTCTGTGATTACATACACAAAGAAAGTAATTTATTTATGATCGATTTCCATTAACCGCTGAGCAAATTTATGGAAGACTTAATAGGGTAGAATTTAATTTTAATAAAAAGCTAATTTATATGTTCAGTCAATTTTTGCAGCTTCAAATAAGGGTTATTAGGCTAAATTTTCTATTATTTATTTAATAAACTAAATATAACCAGGATAATTAGGAAAATTAAAAAGATGATTACATCGATGTAAAATAATAAATAACATTTATTTTATGTAGAACAGTACAAAAGTATTTTAAATTGAATAGTGATTAAAATTTTTTTAAATCACATTAGATTACGAAAGTTATCGGTTTGTAAAAACCTTATATAATAATATAATTATAAGTAAAAATTTTATAATTATGCTTAAACTAAGCGGATTAATTGTTTGGACATTATAAATCGGTGCCTAAAAATTTAACTTTTTTTTTGTTTTAAAATTAAATTCATAAGTATTTCATTTTTTTTTACGTAATAATTTAGCAGTTCCTTCTCCGTGTGTAAAAGTACAGAATTTTAAAGTAAGTAAAGATTTTACAATATGGCGAGAGACTAAGTAAAAGTCTTAAAATTTTTAATATCAAGAAAAAATGTTGCTACTTAGGAGAATATTAAGTGAATATTAATTATGTACAGTCAGTCTCTAATTGCAATTATCTAACAATTTGTAATAAAAACTTTAAAATTACAAAAAATATTTTGCATTTAAGAAATGCACATTTTTATGCGAGTAATTATTAGTATTAAACTTATCAAAACTTTGAAGTAAAGTCAAAGAAAAAAAGAACGGTTAAAAGAACTATGTACTCGTCTAAAATTTACAGTACCGCCACCCCTAATTTGATCGGCAGCCTGCATTAAGCATTCAATTGACACCGCGCGCTAAACATCCTCAATTAAAATCTAATCCTCACCCAATTCAATCGCGACAAGCTTCGCTCCGATCGATACGGAATCCCACTTTAACCGATCGAAATACCTCTTTCGTCTCATCTCTCTTTTTTTTTTCCAGAAAGCACACTTCCGTCGGCGCTCTACTCATCCCAAGTCAAGGCAAACTTGATCCTCCGGCTCAGAAGTCAAACTTGTATCCGTTCCCGTTTACTTTCACGTGGGCAACGGACGGCGCGGCGGAGTAAGCTACTCCCAACAGATTTGCCGTCTGCTCCGGTTGTTGCTGCTGCTGCTGCTGTTGCTGCTGTTCCGCCTCGGCTGGCTGGGCTTGAGAAAATCTCGCGGCGAGAAGTCGGGCGAGATGAGCGTTTTGTTGGCCGGCCAAGTCCGCCTGTTGCTGAGCCTGGATCTGCTGCTGCTGGGCGTAGTCTGGCGAGCGAGAAAGAAGCGGTTATGGGTATATTGTAGGCGACGGGAATATCGATTCGCTTGATAACTGGAGGCCGCCCGAGATTTTGTTTTACTCCTGGCTGCGTTACATATTCAAGCTGCACTGAGCCTCTTGGCTTGGTATGTTAAATAATGAGAGGTAAATATTCAAAATTTTTGGGTGTATACTTGCTTGGCTTGGTATGTTAAATAAGTGGTAAATATTCATAATTTTTGGGTGTATAATATAAGATAAACTTCTGTAACTTGGGTAGCTATAACCGCTACATAAGTAAGCGGAAGTTTTAATGAATGCCAAGAGGATTTTAAGAAAATTTCAGATTCAAGTGTTGTTTGGGTTTCAGAAATTATAATTTAGGTACTGCTTTCCTAATTTGATGTAAAATTGCATTAAAGTAACTGGAAAATAGGCCGATTTTTAATTAAATAACTGCAAATGATAATCGATATGCAATCATTTCGAGCAATTAATCATCATGATAAATTATATTCACTTCTCAAAATAATAATTAATTATAACAATAATAATTATAACATAGATGGATTTATTACCATGCAGTATATTATACATTTATCTTTTGGTGTTTGTATTAATAAATTTAAATACTTTGAATAAGAAGAAAGAACTGTTCTTCCAGCTTTCTTTTTCGATTTCATTTAATGCTTAAATTAATCAAAAAGCTTCCTCATTAATTTATTAAAAATGAACTCGAATAAAATTTCGTATGAAAAATTGTCGTTCAACGTATTTCCTGTTTTAAATAGAATGTCTTAAATCTGCCGTATTTTTCATTTCCATATTTCAGTTTAAAAATTTGACTAACAAGAAGTATTCCTAAATTAAAATTTATTTTTCTTTTAACTTCAATTACACCATGATGCTTCCTGAGGTTGTTACACCTAATAAGTTTATTCTGTAGAAATTCCGTGGCACTAAAAATAGTTTTCCGGGAAGTAGTGAAGCAAGAAATGTAGTGGGACGCAATTAGTTTGATAAACGGAAAGACTTTACAATCAAGAAAGTAAAGGTCGAATATAATGACAGCAATATATGAAGTAGCTTCGTAGAAAGTTAGGAAATAAAACATTGACTAGACGAAGAAGAATAAGAACCTGTTATTCATCACTAAATATAATTGATAATTGGCCTATTGACATTGCAGATGCACACAACAGAAATTTAAAAAAAAATTCAAGCAGTACCACAAAAAATTAAGAAAGTTTTTGTCATTTTTTTCTATTAACGCAAAGCTGATTTAATTAATAAGGACTCACACATGATTTAATTAACAAGGTCTCACACATTACTTTTGTACGTGAAATATTAATGCAAAAGCTACGCTTTTATTATAAAACAAATTTTGCATATATTGATAATTCCAAAATAATCAAAATTTCCTCATTTTTTTTAACTTTTTACGAAATTGAACGAAAATTATTTCTGACTTCCTATTTTGATTGCATGTAAAATTAGATATATTTAATGGACCAAATTATTGTTTATTTCATGCATTCATAATACATTGTAACATGCACAGATAGGAAAGCAGGATTTCTGTTCCGTTTACCTGCTACTCATTAGAATAGCATATTTAAATACTTTGAAATGTGTACTTCTATTACAGATTTTATTGCGTTAAAAAACAATTTTATTTTATTTTTAGAAATAAATTAATATTGTCCGTCTTTAATTAATTTGAAATGTAAATTTTCATTTTCCAATTGTTTAATGTGGAATAAAATAAATTGGCAATAAAAGCGTCATACTAAAATTTCGATGAACCCTTCAATAACGAGGGATATAATAATTAAATACCGAATTTTTAAACAAAATTAATTAATTAATAAATTAATTAATATTCCATCCGCAAATACATCTATCGTCCTTTACCAATCCATTCCCATTTCTTATTGCTCATTATTATAATGTACTTCCAGCCAACTTGTACACAATGAGTTCTTTTGCGAAACTCATACAGTCTCCAGGGGCTGAAAGCAACTCCCCACGCAATATCTCAGCCGGAGGACGATCCCAGCGCGCCCTTTGATCACTCAACCACGGCAAACATCTTACCCGAGTACTGCTGCTGGTGCTGCTGCTGATATTGATGCTGTTGCTGATACTGCTGTTGTTGCTGTTGTTGCTGCTGCTGCTGATACTGCTGGAGCTGCTGCTGGTAGGCGACGGCCAAGGCCTGCTGTTGCTGATAATCCAGTTGCTGCTGCTGCTGCGGTTGCTGTTGATAAGCGGCCGGAGCGGCTGCGTACGCCGAAGCAATCGGACCGATCGGTGCATAACCTGAGTGCAGACATTGTTATAACAGACGCGAGACAGAAAAGAGAGAGAGAGAGAGAGAGAGAGATGCAACATTGCCCTGTCTGACAGCAAATGTATACCGCGCTGGAATTTCGAGCGCCTTCGGGGCGTGGAAGCTGAAACGTGACAGAAGGGTGGCGTCACGTTTGGTAAATGCGGCCTCTATTTGAGGCGAGATGAAAGAGAACGAGAATGCTCGGGCAGTGTATTGCTTTGGATCGTGAACGGCGGATTGCCTTATTCTATTCCGGAGTTTTTAAAAGCTCTGATATATCGTGTAATGCGATTATAGGGGGTATTATCCTGCTTTTAAAGTAATAAGGGTAAAGCGCAAGCTTTTTTCAACTGCACGTGCTTCTCTTACTAACGAGGCGGAATTCGTAATCTCTTTAAATGTATCAAAGCGGTTTTAAAACCTTTACTTATTGCGAAAGTATAATTTTAAGTTTGGGGAACGTCCAGGGGAATAATTATATTAGTAATTAATATTGTATGTCGATGATAGAGATTGATTAAAAGCCACGGTTTTGTTGTTTGCTGAATAATGTTAATAATTTGTTAGTGCAGCCGATGACCTGAGCTGCTTTCAAACTAATAGAATATTGATGAGATGATTCACACTTAATAAAATGAAAGATTATTTTACAAAAGGAAGATAATTCTTTTAATAATAAGCTTAATTTGCATGCTTTTTTAAAATTTCTTTGAAACTGTTTATATTTTCAATATCGCTGCATTATAACTTACTATAAATGCCTGTAGATCCTGTATAGTTTTTTCATTTAAAAACCTTAATGAATGAAAGTTTCATTTATTTTCCACTATCCTGTTTTTTAAAGTCAACAATTGTAATAATTATGCCTATATAGGTATACAATTTTTTTGGAAATAAAGTCTAACTAAATCATTTACTGAATAACTAGTATGCATGAAATTATATCCTTTTTCCCGGGGCTAGAAAAGTAAGTGATAAAATACAAAAGGAATTTATGATAACAAAACCAAACAATATATACATAATATTAATAGTGCTTTGAAATTCAAAATATTCAAAGAAAAGTAGAATAATGGATGTATATAGTTTGAATAGAAACTATAGTTGCGTTCAAAAACTTTTGTTTGCGAGTACAATAAAAGTATTGACTGTTTTAAATGAATCTTTTAAATTACAGTTATAACATTACATTGTAGTAGCACTCTTAAATAAGCATTTCTTAAATAATCATAACGATGAAATGAGAAAGATTGAAAGATGTTTAGTCGTACAAAAGTAGTTTGGAAAATATAAAGGTGAAAAAAGCAGCATAGAAAAGGAAGAAAGAAAAAGAAACAGTGAAAAAGAGTTTTTGAGGAAGATATATGAAAGTAAATATGAATAAAAAATTCTATATATATATTTTGGAAAATAAACTGTTTTGATAAAACGTAATTTTCTATTCTGAAAGTTCGATTTTCAGGACAGAAAAATATGAGTTTAAAAAATGATTATTTTTATTTGTTTTTGTAATGAAAGAAATGCATATTCATCGAATTGAAAATATCGAATTTAACTGGAAACATAAATGTGATACATAGCTGTAAAATAAATGCTTTTTCAAGAAGAACAATGCTCTTTTGTGCAGTTAACGTACTTTAGGCTTTAACATTCAGGAGTGAGAACGAATTAATTTGGTTTTTGTATTTTTTGATAAATAAATTTTATTTGGATTAAAAGTAGAAAGCAGTAGAGACATTTAAAATAGAAAAATTAAATGTTTTAATTATATTATTATTGCGTGAAAATTAATCTTAAACTTAATCTTTTTAAATTTTAATATGAGAATTTCTGGAAATTCGATTTATTTATTTCTAGAATATTGATTTTTAAATTTTCTGTTTCCAAAACTTGCTTTTAAAATTCTGCTGCAAGTGGAAATTTAGATTTATTAAAACTTTTAAAATGTTTATTTTGTTGATTTGTTACATTCTTAATTAAGCAACATGAAAAGTCGTATTAATTTTCAATTTTCTTCATTCACATTTTTGAATTGAAAATTCAATTTTATTTGGAAATTAAAGTTTCTAGTCTACATTGGTTAAGAGTGAATGATATATAAGGTAGTTTATTTTAACTGATTTAATTTCTTTTTTCCAGGAAAAGTAAGATATAAAAAAACAAAGGAAATATATACAATCAATTAATTCATTCCGAGAAATAAACGTTAGTAGAATAATACATATAGTCAAAAATTCGTTGAATTTAAAAAGTTTTATTTAATGGAGGAATAAAAACATAAATCGTATAAATGCATGAATAATTAGAGTAGAAAATTAAAGTTTTGAAAAAACGGAAAGCGGAATAAAGCAGCATAAAAGAAGAGGTAAAAGAGAAAGAAAAAAAAATAAAAGAGAGTTTTTGAAAAAGGCTTAGAAATAAACGTGAATTTCAAATTCTTTTCTACATATTTACACTTATTTGCAATTCGGAAAATTGCAATTTATTAAATTTTCTTTAAGACGTTCCTTCATTTTTCACTTCAAAATATGCACACGTTAATGGGATGGCCTCGTGAAAATTTAAAGCGTCATGTTGCGTCTGCTTAAAATTTCAAAGCATCATGAAAATGGTTCGAAGACAAGTCATTTTAAGTTAGTAATTAATTTTGATGCTCAAGCATGTTGCGACTGAAAGCGTAGAAGAATTTACGTGAGGCGTAAATTACTTTTTGACGTTTCAATTTAAACTTCAAAATGCGTTCGATTCTGGCTTTGAACCCATTTTTACATTCCGGAACTAACAGAATCGTCGAAACGCATTGAACCGCTTCCTTTTAACAAAGGCAGAGCTTTACGAAATATCGAGAAATTTTTTCGCTTCCTGAATCACGAGAGTCGCGGCCGAGTACTCGTTCCGGGATTTCAAAAGTGAAAGCTCTCGCCTAAAGAGCGGGCGATTAAGCAGCGACGCGTGCCGAGAGACAAGCGCCGCGGAAAAGCGCGAATACCTTAATATCCCCCTTGAAAAGGTCGTAATTAACAAATGTACCGCAAGTAGCGTCTCCCGCGGGGTGATAAATCCTGCCGCACACTCCCTCTAATCTCCGCGGAAAGCCCCCCCCCCACCCTTTCCAGCTATAATAAAGCCGACGTCGACGCGCTGCTTACCTTGCCGGGTCTTGGATTATAGCCATTATCCTACGTGCGTATATCCAGGCATAAATCACCAAAAACTTTTTCTCCATAACTACACCTAAACTGGGGGTATATACATATAAAAAAAGATTTACGGGCAAAGCAGCGCGTTGCTCGCCCCTTTCCTTATACTCGGAAGAATTCGGCGGAGAGAGAAAAAGGCATCGCATCAGGGCGCTGTATAAGCTTGATCCAGCAGGACTTACCTAATCCGGGATTACGATAAGCGAGGGCGTGGGCGACGTTCGGCAGGACTCGCTGCGCCAGATGCGGATCGCCGACGCTCGAGCTGAACGCCTGGTGGGACGAGGGCCCGTTGAAGGCGAACGCCGTCTGGGTCAGCCCGGGCCTGATGAAGCTGAACGAGGCGTGCTGATCGAGGCCGCCGAGGACGTTGTGGGGACGAACGCCGTTGATCGGTGCCTCGGCGTCGACGCCCAACGCTGCCAAAGCGACCAGCAGGGTTATTGACTTCTGCAACGAGGGTAAGGAATAGGTTTTTTTTTTGAGATAATAACTGTTCCTTTGTGGGTTGGTGATTGGGAACTGTGGCTTTTCGATCAATGGATTGCTATATTTCTAAAGAGGCTTTTAAAGTTTTGTTTCCAAATACAATGCTAGGCTTCTATTAGTATTTTGAAAGAGGTTTGAAATGGTTTTGCTTTCAGTATTTTGAGAGAGGTTTTTTTACAAATCTTGGAAATTCTCTAAAAAGTAAAAAACAATACTTTTTGTTCCGGTTTGAAGAATAGAATTTGCGATTTTTTTAGGAACAATTATTTTAAAATTAATCACTGCATTGTGTTCCTTATAATATATTCCCGGTAAAGCGTCTGTTACATACTGAGAATATTTCTGTAATCAATATCAGGAAGAAGAGCACTTAAGTTCCTCTAACAAACTCACGTGCAAAATTTAATTATATCTCAATATTGAAATTAAGAATTTTTATTCATTAATTACCTTAATTTCACAACTTGAGTGAATGATATGGACTTCAAAAAATAAAATTTAGGGTCATATATTTTCAAAAATCATTTATGCGTCAGTAAGGTTTCAAATCAAAGTAAAAATAAATTATCAGTAATTTCACCATAAAAAATTGCAAGAACAGTTATTGCACGATTTAATCTATTGAACAAATAAGAGACAATGTTTCTTATCTCGTGCTTCAGTGAAGTTCTTCTCGGAAATTCTTTTGAGAGGTATTTTGTCTCTGCAAAAAGATTTATTGCGTATAAACTGACTTCCGTTCTAGCAAAAGGTTTCCTTCCTTTTCCATTTTCATCCACGACTTAGAGAACATAAATCGTCTTTTTAGTTTGACTATTTTTCTTTCTTTGACTACGTTTAAATCCTTTATACCTTATACGTGTGCGCATACATACGTGCTTCGCAAAACTTTCATTCAAAATATTTTTCTTTTTGTTCTTTTGCCGGGTTATTGTTATCCGATACCTTAATACTGCAACACCCATTATTGCGGAAAAATGTCCCGTTGGACTTTTACATAAGCCCCGTTGAAAACTGCGCTGAAAACGGTGTTTTTGCAAAGCGCTTTTGTGAATAGAGCGCAGATTTTGCAGATTCGGTGTATTTCGGTGTATTCGGTAAATTTAATCACATATTGGAGGTATTATGTTCTTGCTGCTCACTAATCAAATACCTAGTTGATTAAAGTAGGAAACGTTGTCAAACTATATGATACGGTATAACCCTGTTGGAAGTTTTCACAATTATTTCACGAGTGTTTGGCGAATTTTTTTAAAATTGGCCTAATTTTTGACTAATGATTCTGCTATAAAAAACGACACCGTTTTCATGAAAAACTTGGTGAAATATTGGTCAAATTGAAAATAATAAGAAAATGATGTTAGTAATAAAATTAAATTAAAAAATTGATTTTAATTTACATTCTTGTTTAACATATAAATTTTAATTTAAATTATAAATTATAAATTTGTTATAAATTTTAATTTTAATTATTGGCGAGCTGGCCAAAAATAATGGTGAAATTTCCCACAGGGTATTAGTATAATTAATTAGTAATATAACAATGTATACTAGTATTAGTGACGCTTGTTAATTATTAGATCGAAATTCGAATGTAATAATTAATCCAGTCAGAAACATTATGCAAATTATCTTATTGCGCAAATATGCAGTTTAATTAAAAGCAATGTAAACTCTTCCATTTAAACCGTTTAACAAAAGCATCACGTTAAACGCGAAATACAGCCCCAATAACTTATTGGCAAACGTTTGAATCAATATAAATTGAAATCTTACTGATGCCCTCAATAGTCTTCAAAAAAATCAATTTATTTCTGAATTGAATTTTTCTTCAGACCGCATCGTACACTCTACTAGGTTAATTAATTTCCGCGCATTTGAATACCAAGAATCAGAGTGCTCGCGCTTCGTTCTCCGCTGCGTTAAACAAATCTTTTATCAATATGGTTAACAGAATTCCGATTCGTATACCGGGAAAAGCGCGGGTTTTCGATGTCAGGTGTCGATCGCACAAAACGGCCAGCCGCGTTTTCGTGCACCTGAGCGATTCTTTGCCTTTTTATACTCCAGTTCCTCTTTCACGGTGGCAATAAAAGGAAAGGGACAAAGCGCGCGCGCCGTGCGAATAAAAAAACAAAAAAAGACAATGTGTCGCTCGGCAGGAGTTTCGAAATGAAAGAACCTGCGTCGTGCGCGCGCTCGGCTCTTTGAATTTGCAACATCTCTGCGAGTCCTGGACGATCGGTCGAGTCGCGTTTCGAGTGCATTAATTTGCTCTTTGACGCGGCACAAGGACTTGTGCAGCTTCCATTAAGTTCCGGGAATTTTTCACTTTCCCTTTGCGCGAGCGAGATTTTTTTTCCTTCGGGCTTCCATTATACTTTCGGTAATTCGTTTAACGGGCGAGATGACGGGAGTATTGGCTTTGCAGCTGAATGGCCGTAATAATGGAAGGGTGGTAGAGGTGGCGATGAACACCGGGAGAGAAGTTTAAGAGAATATTACGTAAATTAAACGCAATTAACCGTGTCACTTTATATTTGTGTTTTCCTAGAATCTCTCCGATACATTATGCATTTTCATATTTCTACGTTAGGTTCTTCGAGATTAATTTCAAGAAGCGACTTTCTGAAAGAGAATTCTGAAATAGCCCCTTTTTCGGCTGATATAATAATCAATAAAGTTTTCTTATAATAATTTATTAATTCTTTGATTAAAGGATTATTTGGTTTCATTTATTGAAGATAATATCTTTGAAAGAATTTACATATTTTAAAAATTCATTTTCAAAGCGATTGAGGTTCAATGATGGACATTGAAATAGGAAGGAAGTCTATCAATAGCAAGCAGAATAATTCAGACAGTTGGAGAAAGGATAAATTGTAGAAAGAGTTTCTGTTGGCTTAAAAGTAAAAAAAATTAAATCCATTTTTCATAAAACTTTTATACTTTTACAAAGCTTTTATTATTTTATTATTGTACAAGATTATTGATTTTAATTAAGCTAATTGAAATCGCAAGTTTTTTTTTCTTTGAAAAATCTGACCTTCGTCAATGCAAAGGACAGTTCATAAAATAATGTATACGACACTATTTGTTTTCAATATAAAATACAATTTTTTACTCCAAGGTAACTGTTTACATTCAACTTTTCTTTATTCCACTCTGTATAAAGAATTGTGTTTTTCAGCGAGTTAAAATAATAAGCAAGCCTTCCGTTCCAGTAATTTAATCACTCGCCAAAGCAATCGAATCAGCGAGTTACTTTATATCCCTTGGATTTTTCACCAAACATATACATCGGTTAAACGCTCGAATAAATCTCGCGATTAAATCAATACTGCAGCCCGAGAAACGGCAGCTAACTGTCTTATAAGCGGCGCGCGCCGCGTTGCAGCTGCGGAGAAAGCCGCCACCGGATTTCTGCCAGAGGGGGATCAAGATCGAAAACATTACCGAGGCACATCCTCGCGAGAGCGTTTGATATCTCTTCCCGAGGAAATTGAAAGCAACGTCGAGCGGCGCAACAGGCTTATTAGTTTACAGCGCCGCCGGAGCCGGGGTGGGTATCAGCTACGGTCTCCCGGGAAAAGCTCGTGTCTCTCTCTCTCTCTCTCGACTTTTCTCTCTACGTGATTTAATGGTTTCAATAAAGGGGGAGCGTTGTTTAGAGCTTCTTCGCTTTGCCGTTGCCGGTCATCTATAAATAACACCCAGAGGTAGAAATACCTGTTTTAAGTTTTCGAGAGCCCCGGCCGGCTCTCGAGTGTTTTCTCTCGCGGTTGACTGACTTTTTCTTGCGGAGCGATAATACTTGTGCGACTGCTTTGTAAAATTTTTATATCGGAGCACTTTTTAATGTGTAAACAAGGTGCGGAGCGTCGGCGCCGCGTTTCGGTGCTGAAGTGCGAGCGTTGATATATGCGGTAGTTTATTTGGTAAATTTAAATTACTTAAACAAAATCTAGGGATCGAACCGAACGTTCGAGTCGTCATCGCTTAATAATAAAAAAATTAGGGAGCTTGAATAAATATTTTAAGTTATAACGAAGGAAAATTCATTTTTATCGTCACATTTGTAAGCGAAAAATATTGGTTATTATCTTTTGAAAGTTGAAAACTTCTATAAGTACGTAAATGAAAATTATTATACTACAGAAAACAGTTATATTTGATTTGTGTTAGAGTCGATGACAATTTTTTAATTGACTGAACCGACAAAGATTGGGAAGTAATAAAAATCTAAGAACAACCTTTATAATAATAAAAGAGGAGAATCAAAAAAAGATCAGAGATGATTTAATTCTTTACTGCGATAAGTGTACTAAAAATTAAACTGTTCCAAACCTATTTCAATATAATTCGTTTTTCGATTAATTACTTTTTGGCGTGAACATGCCGCGAAATGGGCAAATTACACGGCTTCTTCAGTATTATTAATTAAAAGGTACGATAGAAAATTCGATTTAGTTATTAGAAAGAGGAGATTAAATTTTCAGATTAATGAAAGAATGTAAAAGAACACCAAGGACTATTGACGTTTAATTACCCTCTGACTCTTTTGCTTTTGAAAAATCAAAGCCTCCTTTTAATTTTCATTAGTCTTTCAATACATCTAGAAATATTTAATGAAAAATTATAACGTTATGGAAGAAAGACTGAAGCACAAACAGAAAATGCTCAACGTTTTTACTTTTAACGTCTTAATTAGCACAGACCGTTACCTTTCAAAAACAAAATTGTATAGTCATGTGTTATACTTAACATTAAAACTGAATAAAAACTGTTAAGCAGAATTTCAATTTACAATTGTAACATTCCGCGAATACAACCCAACTTTGAAATTCAGCGCATCGGACTATTTTAAAAAAAAAATCTGCCTCCAACCTCTATTTTGCCATTTCCCGCCAAGCGAGCCCCGTAATCAAGACGACTTACCAGCATTTTTCTCCAGCGGTGGCGGATCACACAGTACGGCGAGAGCGGCGAAAACGATTTGGCGGGATCACACACGCGAGGTAACACGCGGGGCTTAGCTCGCCGACCGAAAATCGAGGCTCGATTCAGAGCCGCAGCCGTGTCGTGGGGCGTTAAATACCACGGAAGCTATACGTCCGCTACGTGCCTCGAATTCTCGGCTTCTTCATTAATTCCTCTCCTCTCTTTTTTTTCCTCCCCCCTCCCTACCCGCCGTACCAACACCGCGCGCACGAGCACTTTCGCCTGTCCGCGCGTGAAATCCTCGCGCCGACCGCCGCGCAACGACGGATTTACGAGCTCTCCTTCCTTCTTTTTTTTTCGTTTTGTTTTTTTTTCGAAAAAGCGCGCTTTGTTTCGTAACCCTTTGTGCGGCGCAAGAATGAATTCGCCTGGAAATTTGGAGAACGAAAGCTCGCGCAACGTCGCGCTGTTCGAGGAATCGATGTTATTCCAGTCGGAATACCCGGGCAAAGCTTTTTCGGTTGTGCAGCTCGCGTTCTGATAGCGTATAAATGAGTGGCATGTGCAAGTCTACACGGGCAGTTCCCGGAATTCGCGCGAGCCGCGCATAATGCTTGCTTGAATCCACACTGAGAGAAATGTTTGTGTGTAAATTACTATTTAAATAGTAAAATTTATGAAATAATCGGTAAATATTTTTAAAGTAACTTGTGAATATTGTAAATATGGCAGTATGTCCTCTAATTACCGAGGATAATTGTAATTTATACCAAAATATTTCTCTCAGTGCAATGGACGGAGCAACTGCGTTTACCCCCCGTGAAAATGGTTCGTTTATACAATGTTGACAGCAAACGTTATTGCGCCGGCAGATCTCTGCAGCTGCGTTGGCCGTGCGGTTAGGCTAAGTAAACTGGAAATAAACCAGGGGAGCTAAATCACGAGAGAAAGTAGCGAGTTTAACCTTTGGAAAGACTGCGAAAATTAAACTTACGAGCAGCGGCCCCGGTGGAAATGTGAACTTTCAAAATGTGTCTCGGGAAGTTAATATTAGCTGGGAAGATATTTTTCTTACGAAAGTGGAACTTTTTTGCTGGTCTTTCTAACGCATTAAGTCGAGTAAATAGAGGATCCGTTATAACCACGAATGTCTTTTTACGCGTTATTTTTAATCACTAAATTTACATTTCAACCTAAGTTAATAATTTTATGTATTTACAACAAAGAATCTTTATCTCCACAATTCGTTATTTGTTACTTTTTTACAAACTATCTGACTCTATCTCTGTCAGTAGTCATAATGTAGCCATTTGCAATGCTCAATTTTTACTCCAGGAACTGCAATAACTCTATATACCTTTTTATACCCTCTAAAATGGGTAATAACAACAAATAAAAAAAATTCATTTCGAAGCCAGTAAATGTTCATTAATCAAAAAACCATTATTTATTTTTTTAACATTCTATTTTTCAACAAAATCATAAATTACTCCAAAAGTGGTTTCAATTTCAACCAGGGGCGTATTTAATTTTACGACGTTCAGAGTTTCAGCATAACGTTTTAATAGGTTTCAAAAAGTTTTTTCATTACGTTGCTTCAAAATTAGTGATTATGAATTTGAGATTGAAAACTTTGAGTGTATAGTTACTATAAACATTGCTTCCAATTTCTTCCTCTAATAACAGTATATATAAAAGTGGAATTTCAAAATTGTTCGGATGATTTTCACGCAGCATCACCCAACTTAAATCACTTTAGACTTTACTACAGGAATTCGCGTAATTCTTGACACCGACGAGAACAAAACTGCACTTAAAAAGTAGAGCATTGTGCTAAAAAGTGTCACATCTACGCGAAATTACTTCAGAAATAGAAATAAAAAAAAAGTTATATGTGTCTTTTGTTTAGTTTTACTTTATTTTTTAATTAATGTTATACAAAAAAGAAGAAAATACTTTTCAAACTAAAAATAATTTTGGCTCTTGTATAATGGTTATATATGAGAGAGTAAAAATTATATTGGCCTATTTTAATACTTATTATTTGAGATACATACAAGAAAATGCAATAAACGTATTTCTTTCCAACGTACAATTGCAAGTGTCTTACAAAACTCGGTATTATCTACTTGATTTCGCAATCTAATCCAAAACGTCCTTTTCCCTCCAGGAGGCTTCCAAGTTTTTTCACCTGTTTCCATTAAAAAGCCCAAATAAATATTCATAGACTTCCAAAGTCACAAATCTCCGCGGAAAAATAGACAAAACAAAAATCTCGCTCAATATTCCCTCCTCGTCAGCTCAAACCCAAACGCTCTTCCACTTCCTATTCAATTATTCAAAGGCAGTATAACGGTTTTCGTCGCTGTAACACACCGACTTCCCAGCGGCAAATCACATCCGCTTTCGGCTTCGTAAAACCCGTTCTCGAACGTCAACATCTTCTCACCTAGTCGCACGTCCACTCCGCAGAAGTGTCTCAAATCCGCGCCATCGTTTCTCTCTCTCTCTCTCTCTCATCCTCGATAATTTCCCTAAGCGGTCCAGTTCGGGGAACGAGGCGTCCCAATCAGCGCAGATGAGCTCCTCGCTACGATCGTAAAGACGAGACATTGAAACTTGTAGCATGTATACGCGGACGAGAGAGCCTTCGGACTGCCAATTTTCCTCGAAAACTTGCCGCGCGCTCTCGAAAACTCTCCCCCCGGCTTGCGGATAACCCTGAAAGCTGCGCCCGAGACCGAGAGAGAGAGAGAGAGCCCTCCCGCGTCCGCACCGGTCGGAAATTCCCGCGAGCAATCGACTGAATAACGCGAACGAGAGGGAAAAAGGGGGACGGGGCGGCTCGAACAATGGAATTGAATCCCGCCGCGTATCTTCCCTCGGTCTATCCCCGGCAGCTTCACGCTCCTCGCGCTGACGTTCTGTGGATCTTGGGGAGATGATATAGGAGACGCGCGCGGACAGTCTCTCATGTTTGTGAAATGCGAAGTGTATAGTGTAGGGCGCTCGTATGTACATGTAAAAATTGAATAAGAGAAGTATAAAATTTATGTGTTGGACGGTTTTACAGTTTGTGCAAAGGCTGGCAGGTGAATATTATTGTATAAAGGATATCGAAGCAATGTTACATTGTCAAATTGGGATGTTTGGGACGATTAATTGCCAAGGCTTGATGCAGAGTTTTGAACGTAACAAATGGATAAAGCACAAATCACTGTCTACGGTGGGTGAATTACATCTTCAAATTGTTCAATAAATATACATAGCAATGACTATCGCAGCAATGTTGCTGCAATGTTGGAACTGTCACATCAATATTGCTGAGAATGTAATATTGCAGGAATGTTGCTGTGATATAGTCACTGCTATGGAGATTGGATCAAAACGTAGAACAATCATTTTCAACAATTAGCAATAAACTGGGAAAATAAAACAAAAATAGAAGCATTAAAGTACACAGTAAAATCAGAAATGACACCGAACTTGCGAATACGACGCTGTAAAGAAATAAAAACTCTTATAGTATGTAATTTTCTTGATACCCTTTTATTACCTGGACCTTGTGTCTTCGAGAAAGTTTATTTACTTCCTAATTCCAAAGTATTTGCTGGCACTACGTCCTCCACATTGTCGTTACTCTCCTTAGATTATTCTCTGTACAAATATCCTTCTTACCTCTTATTGGTTATTTCAGTACCGGTAAGGTATGGAGCACGTTCTAATGATTCAATTACGAAGCTATTGTCTTAAAGATTTTTTCCCCACAAAGGTGAATCGGGTTTTGCCTCGAAGGTATATAGGTTCGCCACTTCTTTGAAAGTCAATAATCGACGTTAAGACGGTGCGAAATTCAATTAAGCAGTCCCAAAATGAAAGAATTGCGAACTCGTTCTTTTCAAATTATAACTTTGATGAATTGCTCAAATGTTTCTCTTAAACAAAGGATCAATAAAAAGAAATTATTTCATTTTCTCAGTCATGGCAATATAATCTCATAAAGTTCAATGAAACTTAATTAGCAAACATATGCCGCGGAAAAGTATATATTTATACGAATAAAGTTCTTCCGAAGCGACTTGATTTAATGAAATATAAATTAAATATTTCTTATTAATATAATATTTATTAACCATAATATAGATTCTTTAATACTAAAGCTAAATTAATTATTGGGTTTAAGCTAACGCGTAGGGAACCTTGAGCGGAATTTTTGGAAAAAAGTCAAAAACCTTAGAAGCCTCCTAGAGAGAAAAGGACGTTTCAGTTTAGATTGCGAAATCAAGTAGATAATACCGAGTTTTGTAAGACGCGCGCCTTGTACGTCGAAAGAAAAACGTTTATTGCATTTTCTTCTATACGTATCTGAAATAATAATAGGTAGTTTCTGCTTTAGTCTTGTGCAGTTTTCAGGATAAAATTCTAGATCGTATTTCATTAATTATAATAAACTAAAAATACGTTAACGGCAATCCTGAACGATCAATTTTTTCTCGTTAAGCTTCTTTTGTTGTACGCGCATAATAATACAGCATTTAGTGAATAGTCATCGGGCTTCTGCGCACAGCTGGCGGGAAACCCGGGGAAGGATTTTCCCGCGGTAAAAAAGAAAGGACATTTATATTGCTTCATTTTTGTCCTATTGAAAGCCCGAGTGCTCAAATTCCTCTTGACTGACGGTGCAATCATCTCAATGCTCTTTTTCATCAATCTTCCCGAATTTCCTTCGAAGAATAAAATTAACTGTTAAAGCAAATAGATTCTAAAATTTTCTTAAATAAAGATACCTCTTCCCGCTCGTGTTTACTCTCACTCGGCGGCGGGGCAGCAGATAAAAAAAAAATCGCGCGGTCATAAATCACGTCGCGGGGCCGATCGAGTGAAAAATTTAAATATTATTCCAATGATCTATTTCAATTCCTCCGCTCCTTTCCTCCTTGTTTCTTCGTGAAAACCCTCCTCCACCTCCGCGATCGCGGCAGTGGCGTGTACATGTATATACATCAAGCGAGAGCCTCGCGTAAGAAACAGATGCGCGCGGAATGACGATTAATAGTCGCCTCTCTTATCGAGTCTACGTGCTCGTGGCAGCCGGAAACCAGCGAAAGTGGCTTTCCTCCGATTAATTAACCGCGCACGATCGCGGCGGCGGCGCGCGCACGACTGGCCTGATTTTCGTTTCGTCGCGCCGCGACCTTGAAAGCGGTCAACAGCTCCCGCACAAATTTTCGTCGGCCGTCGCGCGATTTTCTATTACGAGAGTATACCCGATCGTGTATACTGCCCGCGAATTCGTATGTACGCGCGTACGTGCCGGGGAAGCTTTCTTCGCCGCCGGCCGCGGCGCGTGTTATGCATTCGAGGTGCTTTCGAGTTCTGTCGGGCGACATCCGGCTGGGGTATAGTGATTTCGGTTTCATTTCACTTTCTTTAGAATTAGGACTTGCGTAACAGTCGACGGGTCGAGCGGGCGTGGCTTTTTGTTGGGATAGTATTAGGATTCTTAATTCAGTTTGATTAGATAGGGGATTTACTTATTTGGATTAGGTTGTTTACGGTAAGTTTATGTAGTTTTGGGCGAGCTTATGGCGATTTGAGGAAAAAAAGGTGTCTTTGTAGTGTAATTTAATAAGATAGGCTTTAAAATGTTTTTATACGGATTTCTCAGCTGTCAAATAATGCTCTTAAAAATGCTTTGTAGAAATTAAATTTTGAAATAAACCTTTTCTTATTTTATTTATTTAATGTTGCATCCGTCTTTTAGGTATTATAGCTAATAATACCCTTTCAGGATAATATTAGCTACGGTCAGATTTGGTGCGTGTAATTTGCGATCGACAAGCTGGATAACCTTTATACAAATAATTAATTAGTAATTTCTATATTAGAGCCAGAATGTTTTCTAAACCAATATTGATCAAATAATTTGCAGATATTCGTAATAAAACAAGATATCAAATATTTCATTTTGTGCGTTTAATTAAAAACGGACAGTGTGATTTTAAAACGTGAATTTAATTTCGAAGAAAGAATAAAAGATTATTAAAAAATCTTTATTATTGCATTATTTTTTCCTAACTATCGGTAAAATTTATTCTAAATGCTCATATTATTTCTAAAATAATGATCATCTGGCCTTTTATGTTGATATTCCCTGCTGATTCGCACTAAGCGTCACCATAAATTGTGAAATTTCAAAGTTCAATCAAAGTCAACTTCTATTTTATCGAAGAAAATAGCATTCAAACCCTAATTAATTTCCCGAGAAAGAAACCAAAGAAATCTTTAGTATTTTAAAAATTTCTAATGGATTTCATTAGACTTAAATTGAAGTCATTAACTACAGAATTCACTCGAGCTTTTAGCTTTTAAAAAAAGTTAAGGCGAGTTTAAAAACTTTTTAAATATATCAATCTGTCGGGCCAGCGGATGCATTACGCGTACAATTTCAGAGCGTAAATTCAGTCCACTCGAAACCTTTGCTAATCCGGAAAATCGGGTACGTGCAGCATCCCATCTGTCGAGGAGATAACGAAAGGACCTTGACCGACCTAAAGGCGACAAATTCCAGAGGGTTACCGGATCCTCCGGAACGTGTCGAAACGACGAATTCAACTAAAATCCGTATTTTGTGATAACGAAAACATTAATCTCAATCGCTTTGGAAATCAAAGTATAAGGAAGGGACCGCGGGGGATATAAATTGCTGTTTTTTCTAACAACAGCAATACGGCGCTGCTCAAAGTAGATATCGAAGGGTCCCGGCGCCTTAATCGATCGATTATTCAACCGAAATGTGCGGGATAAATCGAGCTTTCCTCTAATTTCCTGTTCTTGTACTAAAAATAAACCCGAGCAGCTCGGTAAACTTCCGTTTTTTTACCTTTCTATTTTTAGATCCTTTTTCAAATTCTTTTTAAAAGTTTTTTAACCTTGTCAACTATACTCTTGACTTTTTATTAAATTCTTTTAAATAAAACAACTGCCTACGTTGTCAACGACGCTTGAGTTTTTAATTAAAATAATTAAAATACGTTAAACAAAGTAAGTGATTACTTTGGAATATTTTTAATTTTCATCATTTCTATAACAGCAATGAATAAAAAGTTCTAAAATCTTTTTACGTTGAGCAGCTTTCCGTTTTTAACTGCACGCGAAGAAAAATAATTTCACCGATTTGTTCTTTATCCTGGTATTTATGTTCGTGATATAAAAGTACCGAATTTCCTATCCTCGCATTAATGTCTGAAAAATATATGGATCCCAACCCTTGGCGAAATTCGTAAGTAAATGGAGAAAAAGAGGGCCGATGTGTAAGAAAGTATAACTTTTTTTATAACAAAAGTTATTGTTCGAAGCTTAACCCAAATCTCGATTTGTTTAAGGAGGTTGGACAAGGCTTGGATTTAAATCTGCCACCTTGGCTAGTAACCTTGTCGAAGACTGACAAAAAATCTGAAAGACAGTCTGGAGCAAAAAAATTGAACAGCGAATAAAGATAACAGTGAAATAAAAATTCAACGTACAAAGTCGATCTTTAAAATGATATCTAGAAATTTTAGTTTTATTACCAAGCTCCATGCTTTGCTAAAATAGAATAAAGCTTTAACAAATTATTTATTGTAGTTCCACGACGAAGAGAAGAAAGTTAATGGGAACGTTCTGTTCCTTAGCAGAGGAACTGTGAAAAACGAATAATTGCGCAAAAATTACAGTAGAGGATAAACAAACATACAAAAAAATGTGTACGATAGAAGAGACGCAATGTATTTGGACAGAAATTGAAAGAAAATAGAAAATAGCGGGGTTTTTTGTCGCTTTTCTTCCGACGTGGAAAGGGTAGACCAACGCCGTGCAGCAGCCTTTTTCCCAGACGACGATTAGAGTATCCTTTGGGGACGCATATTTTCTCTCCGTCGATCGGTATTGGTGCGATCGATAAATGGAGAACCCAGAGTACGGGCCGCTTTAGTCTTTACCCGTGGGCGTGCCTACGAGCTCCGAGGTTTCGCGCAAAAAGGCTGCGAAAACCGTTTGCCTCAATACTGAAGTTAATTGTTAATATGACCAAATTCTGGTTTATCGTAATTTAAAGTGCATTCTGATTAATTTTCAAAGCAAAATGTGCGTCTTTAGTCGCTCGTGCTTGATCCGCCGATTAATATCCTTAATGTCAGTTCATCAAAATCTTTCGAAAGGACTATTTTTAGATAAAGAAAAAGGAATACAATAGTACACGTGGAAACATAGGTACTCTTATATCTGAAAAAGATTGAATAAGTAATGGAACGTGAAAAGTGCTACAACGTATGAGCTCGTTGCAACAAATATTTGTGAAGAAACTGTTCGAGTGTTAATTAAGTATATATAGTGGATAATAGGACACGAACATGTCATCCCGGATAATCTGGGTCGGCTGATTACACATGGAAAGTCGCCGTGATTGACATAGCTCCAGTATGCGTATTTTCCCAGTTACCGAAAACAGCATGCTAATCAGGTTTGAGCCCAATAAGGGGTGATGTAAAAAACTTTCCAACACCATCAACTGTCCGGAGTTCGGAAATAAATTCTTCACGACACGAGTGACGCGTCTCTGGAAATTGATTCCATCGATGCTTGGAATTATTTAACGACTGATGAGTTGAATGTTATCGTGGGAATTTCAGTGAAATATTACTTAATTATTGGTAGACTGACTTACTGTAAATACAGAATTATTTACAGATGTGTAAATCGTACTTGAGATTTCACTTATATGTTTTATTGTGCCTTACATTTTTATTCAAAGTATTAATTTAAAACGTAAAATTAAAGCAATTTGCTGAACCGAGACACTACTTTAAAGTTCTAAGTGTACATTCAATGATAATGTGAAACCTTAAAATGTCCGAACAATTGTAATTACCTATTTCTCATTGTATATACGTACCACATGAAATACCGACGCTCATATTAGTTCAGACTTCTGGTCTTAGAAAGCTGTTCAACTAAAATGCACTGTTTGTCATTCAATACGAAGCTTTGCAATTGTTCTCCCATTCAGCAAGTTATTTATTATAATAATTATTTAATAATTATATGTATAATAATGTTAGTGTAAAGGCTAGCTTTATTTTTACTTAGACATTTTAATAAATAATTCAACAAAGAAAGTAAATAATTAATAAAGGCAATGAAAGGCTTTTAAGGGATTTGCTCCAAAGGTATACAATCAGCAGTTCTGTTATCTGAACGCGTTGAGGTGCCGAGATAACACGTATGATAGAATCAGCAATATCTTCCGGATTCAAGCTTGGCGTTTTGCTAATGAACGCTGGATCCACTTTCCCTACATCGAAGATTTCGGTTTTAACAATGCCAGGGCTAATGCTCTACGAAATAAAGAATGTAAGAAATTACATTATTTTTTATTTTTGCTATACAGTATATTAATAAATAAACAAATTCCCTATGTTATTATTTACAGTCATTGTAATTTTGGTACCTTCTAATCCATTAAGAATAAGGAGTGTTTCCGATGAAGTCAATACCGCAAATTTCGATGCTGGTTATTATAAATTGATATTTAGCTCCTTAGTCGGTGGAATTTTATAATTGGAAAATACTCTGTGAATTATTGATTGCTATATTGGAATTATCTTGATAGAATCTTTAGCAATAGTTTTTTACTTTAGTTGTTTGCGTGTTCCCTAGCAAAATGCATTCTGTTTACACAAACGATTGCATCAACTTTATTGTAAAATGTCACAATATTTCTTTAAAGAATTGTTTGTAAACACGAAATACCTGTTGAGCTTACAAATATTCTC
The DNA here is from genome assembly GCA_900474385.1 of Ormyrus pomaceus. Classification (NCBI taxonomy): domain Eukaryota; kingdom Metazoa; phylum Arthropoda; class Insecta; order Hymenoptera; family Ormyridae; genus Ormyrus; species Ormyrus pomaceus. Next base: position 110,137 of record UCOM01000186.1, read on the forward strand.
AGCATTTGGAAGTATTCAATTTTATTTGTTTTTTTTAAGTTTTTTAGATTCGCTGCAGATATGTAATCTCGTAAGCTCAAAACAATTAATCTTCCTACGTATTTGATATATATATATACAGAATATTGGGAAAACACGTGCATTTCAGGGCGAGATTACTCGTCATTCTGCGTATGGCGGTTAAGAATGAGTATAAAAAGTTTAATTTTTCTCATTTATATTTATGTCAGTTTGCAAGATCCCTAAGACTGGAATTAGGAAGTATTAAGACTGAATAACTTCCATAATACTACCAAAGTAGTTTCTTAATAAGAAAATAAGAAAGCCACTGGAATTAAAACCTTCTAACAAATTATCATAACTAAAAGCAACTGATTTTTAATTTATATGAAGCGATTGAGTTCAGATTAAAAAACTTAAAATAATTTCTTGATAAGATTATGTATTTTGTACACTGAAAAAAAGGTTCCTCTCTTTACGAGAAAAATCCTCTTAATATTTACGTTAGCGGAATTTCTATTTGTAAAAAAAGGATTCTGCTCCTCACAAATGGATTTCTATTTAGTTGGAAAAACCATAATTTTGTCTGAAAATGAAATCTATTCCTGACAAACAATATTCCTTTTATTACAAATGGAAATTCCGCTAACGTAAATATTGAGAGGATTCTCAATGTTCCTCTCGTAAGAAGAGGATCGTTTTTTCAGTGCAGTTTTTCAGAATTTTCACTAACAGCTGATGTCCCGCGACGTCCGTCAAAATCTCAACCCACTACTTCAATTCTTTTAATCAGCAGATAGTCCTCTAGAATCGCGTTGCGTAGAAATTAATGGACATACCTCGCCGTGCTTCCTTGATGCGTAACGTCTGGTTGATTATTATTGGAATAGACAGTAAAATCACATTTACGTGGTAGCAGCTTGATAGACGTGTATATTGCAATAATAAATAATTGGGACCTCATCAATTATTAATTTTGCGTGTGTGCTCTTGATAACGACTGTATAATTTCCAAATATGGAGATGTGCTAAATATGACGTGAGCACAAATTTGTTAAACACTTTAAGGGGGCATTTTTTAAAAGTCTTTTTTAATAAGTCATTTTTAAGTATTATAGCCGAAAATTGAAACTTTTTAATAGTTTTGAAAAACTTATCCTTACAGTTTAAAACAAAATCTTGTTTACATATTTCGGTACTCTTTCATATTTAAGATATAAACAATTTTTAATGCAGCAGATTTAGTCATTTATCTAAAGCTGTTCAATTAATAATATTGCGTAAGAATATAAAACACTATTGTTATTAAAAAAATTTTAAAGTAAACTAAAAATTTTGTTTTTATTTATTTTTTATATGACAAAAATTTTCTTTATTTGTTACACGACTGATGAAAAAATAACAGATATTAGTAAATATACATGTGTCAATTTTTGCTTCCTCCTAGAGGAAGCATTGTGATAGTAATTTTTGGAGTTGTTCGAAAAAACGGTTATAACTGTATTT